>VXAZ01005108.1:0-22789 GCA_013399875.1 Gymnorhina tibicen
CGCAAACATATAAATTATCTGTTAAGGATTCTAAAATAAATTCACATATGGAGCTCTTCATATGCACAAAATCATGTATTCTTATTTAGGGTTTGCAATATTTCAATACTCCACTGAATACTGAAAATAAGCACATTTAGCAGAAGCCAACAGTTACTCTTTTCCTTCTTTTTCTAATGCCTTTTTTTTTAAATTTAAACACATGTATGTGTTACTTTCTGGAATAACTAGCAGTATAAAATCAAACTCCTGGTACATTTTTCTCAAAATACATGTGAAAGTGGGCAACTGAATTGCAGCTCAGATCCACATATTTCCAACCTAAACGTATCGCTGATACCAAACATCAGAAATATGTCTATTACAGGGAAAAAAATTAAGAGTTTCTGTTAGCACTATACCATCTTATCATAATAATTCTGCATGTACATTTGTATCCTGTGTCTCAGAAAGGACTAATGACATACATCCAGTACATAAGCTACAGAGGGAATCAAATCCTATGCTTAGGCCCACATGTGTATCTGGCATAACTCAAATGGAATTTAAAATTAGTTTACCATAAATGAGATCAGACATATACTCATTTAAACTATAAGGTCTTTGAGCCAAATTAAACTTCGTACAGTCCACTATCAAATTAGCTATGCTTTGCATTTGTAAGCCAGATGAAAATTGGGCTGTTTGTGACCTGTGCTTGCAGAAAGCCTTCTTTCCTTTCAGTGAGTAAAAAGAGGGTCTGAAAAACATTAGTAGTGCAGTAAAAGTCCTAGAGGACTAGCTCCATCAGGAAATTGGTAATGGACTAGAGACCTTAACTCTAATTTACTGGAATACATACAATAGTTGAACCAAATCCTGGTCTTGCCTTTAATTACCTTAAGACCTCTGCTTTGCCATCACCCCAAACAGCTTGAAAGCTATCACCCTCAGACTGCTCTTCAATAATCTATGGAAAATGAAATGTCCAGTGCAACCTGAAAGGCAATTATCAAATGCTCACAGCAAAAAGGCATCACACCCTGGCATTCTTGTTGGCACTCTCAGCAGAGGACTGGAGAGGAATGGGTATGAAGGCTACTACGCTGTCACCCCTAAGCGGGATCCTTCAGGTCATGGGTGAAGCATATCAGGAGGGCAGTGTGGGAAAGGCAGAACTGTTGCTGCTCATGCATAAATAAAGGACTTCAGTCTTCAGGGCTGTCAATCCAGCATCTTTCAATAGAACTACATTCATTATACACAAAAAGTGTAGATAGCCATTCTAAAAGCAACAAAGCTGGCTTCTGACACTCCTCTGGATAACTATGTAATCAGTTTTATAATTAAGCTACTTTTACAGTAAAACTAGGTTTAGTAACTGGCTCTGTACATTAGAAGTAAGAAGGAAAAAACAAACAAGGTATTCAGTGAGTTTTTTACAAGAAAAATAACTTCATATTTCAATATAGGTAGACATATATAATAGACATTATGTTTTGCATCAACAGACAATCAAAAATATAATTTTTAAAATGAGGAAAACATTTGTATAACACTAAATAGCAGTTAAAATGTACACACCAATACAGGAAATCTCAAAATTTAGATTAGCAGCCCTTAAAGCTTTGCTGCTTTTTAGAATTTATGGAATACAGACACTGCAAAGGAAGAAATATTTAATTCTTGACTTTATGTAAGTTCTAAACCTGTTTATCTAAAATTCCAACCTTTGTAGCTGACAGAAATTTTTAGGCTTTGCTTGAACAGCCTGATTACCATTCACACCTTCAGATCTCTGTGACACTGGCATGAAATGGTGACTGGGTGATCTCCTAGAAACTTACATGGATGCATAAATCATGCTGTTGCCTTTTCTCTTACAGCTATATAAATCCTGGTAAAGAGGGTAGAAGGTTTGTGATATTAAGGCCTTCTCTGCTAACTTCCCAAGAGCTCAAAGGTTGTACCTTCTTTACATACAAATGTCCATATGTACATTTGTAAAACACCCCACTGAAGTAATGAAATTAATTTTTTTTTCTATCATTGTGTTTTCTGGAAGATAAATAGGAACTAATGACTGTAATGTTCACCAATCACAAACCCACTTTTCCTTCGACCTGTGAATTCTGTCATTGCAGCTTTGAAATCTTTTCCTTTTCCCTGCAGACCACTTATGCTCCAAAGCATATTAAAAAAACTATAAAAAAGGATCTACCAGGAAGCCAAATAGGACTTTTACTCAGCAGAGATGAAGTTTCATTTTGAAGAATGAATAAAGCACTTTTCAGCCTGTCAAGTACAAAATATCAGACTATAAAATACATTTCATATTAGCGTAATTATTTCATAACCACTATGATTCTTCATTTGAGTTTGTTAAAATTTTGTAAAGCGCATCTTTTCAGGCAGGATGCTGAAACTGTAAAATTAAGTACCATTCTGAAGATGACCAGGTTAAGAAAACAACAAACTGGTGTATGTGGAACAGACAGACATAATGGTCAGTCAGAAAGACAATATACAAAGCAGTGAGGGAAGCTTTCTTTAATATTAAAATATCTTTTGACACCCTATTTTACTCAGGCATGGCATACAGTACTTGGAATAAATGTTTCTATATTCAAGTGACTGGGTTCTCCTTGAACTAAAAAAACTGAGTAACAAAAGAACCAAAATCTGTGGCATTCAGAATCTCATATTATCCTGATGCTCTTGGCTATCTAGAGCTCAGAACAGCCCAAATATCTCCAAACAAGCTTTTATCATACAATTCACATTGACTTAATTCATTATACTAATTTATGCAAAAGCCGTAAAAGTTGGGGTAAGAAAGGAAAAAAACAAAACCAAACAAAATACATGCCCATGCAGTATTTGTTATTATTTGAACCCTCTTATTCCAAAATTAGGCAGCGTTTTATAGGAAACAAAATCACCACAGGAGGCATACACTATAAAAAAAATTGGATAGTCAAGATTTTTATTTCATCAGTCACTGTGCACATTGCAATCCAAACAGAAAATACATTCCCATATTGATAGAGATTGACAGAACAAGTTTTAAATTATTTCTTGTTACTTTCATCAGACACATCATATTAATATTTCACTGGGAGCTGAGCATTTTAAAAATGTAATTATTTATGGGTGTCCAAAACCCTATAGCCAGATATTCCTGTCTAAATGTAAGCAAAGATCTGATTGACTACAAAAGCAGACTACATTAAATGCAATCACCAGTTATTATGCACAGTTTACTGTTGAAGGCAAATTCTCAACAAATGAGATTCAAGAGACAGGTCAAAATTTTTTTTAAATTATCTTTTAAGGGGCATTTCCTAAAATTTAAATTCAATGAGCAATAATCTATGTAGAGTTTTTGATCTGTCTTAAGTATTATCTAATAACGATGGTACTAAATAAAAACCACTAGAAGGCTATAGCATCTGCAAGACAACAAAAAAGGCTTACAGCACAGACTCCATGAAACATTTAGCTGTATTTTCCACACACTGATGTAGTGAAAAGGGGTAAGCTGTAAAAATGTGCTTCTGAGAGTTTCAAACCATATTGTACAGAAGTCACATCAAATTAATACTGAGGACCATTTAGAGCTTTTATTCTGAAAAGCTTTTGAAAAGGGATTAAACTATGAAAACTCGCATGATACTAAAGTACCTATTAATGGGTTTAGGGGGGGAGGAACAATGAAAGTGTTATTTTTAGATAAATCGTTACTTTGTATGTAGCAGCACAAAGCATTTGCTAAAGAGACACTGCAACAGTTCTCCAGCAATATCCCACACGTCTAAACACTGATTAGCAGGAGAATTTTTCTTGTCATTAAGAACAATCTTGTATAGAAAAGAGTGTCTTATGGCTTTCTCTTTAATTTTTGACAATTTTTATAAATAATTCATTAGGAAAACGTAACCCCAGTTAAAAATTGCATAAGTAAAACGACACCATTTTTAGATTATGTGTTATTGTAGAAAATGCAATAGAATATTTGTAGTCCTCTATACACACATCTGATTATCGAAAGCCTGCTAACTACTGATATAAAAAAAGTTCACACTGTATCATACACTTAACACGCCAGAAAAAAAAAATGTTTTCAAAAAATAACAGGAAACAGCATGAGTAGTGAGAACAAGGAACTGGGGTAGTTGTCATCTCATCAAAAATAATGAATGCTCAAGAGATTTCTAACTTCATCTCTTCCCAGTCATTTGTCCGATAACAATAGACTACCAGGAGAGAAAAGACTAGACGCAGAACGCACTCTTCTTCCTCGGCTCTAGCTAGCACCTGTAACCCCAAACAGCTATGTACCAGCTGAAATCCACATGACGACAGCCCCAAAAGACAACTGGAAATGTTGTTCCTAGCCTGCTGTGCCTTCATTCAGCAGCAGGATGCACCACATGGTGGATGACAGCTTTGTGTCTGCCCCATCTTGCAGCCTCCCCTCCTCCCTCGACACACAGTCGTGCACACACAAAACAGTCTTATGGCTAATGATGCAAACATGAAGTGTAAAGTCTCCTTAATTTGACCCTTGTTAAACTCCTAATTGGATTGAGGCGGTCTCAGAGTGGAGAGCAACCCTGGATTATTCAAGAAAGCTTTTACAAAATGAAGACCAAATTACAAAAGGCTTCCACTCTGGCTTCAGGACACCACAAAGAACAGGCAATGAATTGCAGCTGTCACTTAAGTTAAAAATCTAATCAATTGCCTTTTTTTTAAACAGGTAACTTTTTGAACAGTTTCTTCATTGTGATACTCTTCAGAGTGTGCTTGACCCAAATTTAATAAGCTGCTATTAAAGCAGAAGAGCAGCTGTAGAGCAAACACTGTAGAATGATACCGTGCATTCAGGCTCTTAATGATTTTAAAATGACTACAACCATTGCTTCATTCAAGAGGAACAAAGCTCAGGGCTCTTTGCTCAACAATGTCTTAACACAAACTGTCTGAACAGACAGCATTCATTTGTCCTTCATGAACCCAAAAGGTCAGCTGCATTGCTGAGAACATCTCAACAGTTTAATTGTGTTTCTCCTGTAAGGAAGACTGAGAGGAGAAACTTGGGGATTCCTTGTGTATGAAAACTAGCCTTTCTTTCTTTTTTTTTTTCCTCCTTCCAAGGAAATATACAGCTTAAGCACGGAGACAAGGGGTGCATGATATGCAGACAGGTGTAAAACATGAAGTAATTATAGAAGCTCAAATTAGTTCCTAGGCCTGAGGCAAAAAAGAGAACAGTGCCTTGACAAAAGGGAATAGCAAATAAGGATAGCAAACAAAAAATGGCTTGAATGTGTAAATTAGCAAGAAAAATGAGACAGAAAAGCAGCTTTACTCTACTATTATTCACCACATGAGAACAGAGCAGCTGAACATGATCAAGAGGGCTTTGGAGGAGAGAGGCAGGCATCAACACCGAAACGAAGCCAAAGAGTGGCAGCTCCGCACTTTCTAGTCAGTCACTCATTATGTGGTGAAGTGCTCTTGAGAAGTGCCTCTTATACTTGACCTATCATATTACTTCTTCTGTAAACACATAATCCCTGCTTGTTAGGTGGTGTCAACACTAGCATTCATTCACTGTGGTAGTCCTTTTGTGTATAGACACTTTAGAAGTGCTGCCAAAACCAAAGAATTGACACCATAATAAAACAATTTGAATTTCAACCAGGTAAACAGATCCTAAGAGCTTCTGTGAGATGCGCTGTGCAGAGCACTACATCCAGTGTCCCTTATTTGAGACAAAGCTTTCTTATCAGAAAACCATTTTTGTGTCTGTGTCCTTTTAGCCAGATTAACAACCACCTAATGATTACCATTAATAAAGGAACAGGTTTAATAATTGGAATTACAGCCACTGCATCTTATGTGCTTCATTCATATAGTAAAAAAACAAAAACCCCCACCAGTTTGAATACTTACATTATGAGTCAGCTAAGCAGAAAACCTGAAACATAACAAATTGTACTTGTGCAGAACTGACCACTTTGCAGATACAAAGTATTAGTTCGCCAAAGATCACACAAAAATCATAAAATCAGTCAGCTTTTATGTCACAATTTCATCCCCTTTAAATTTCAGTTGTATTTCATACAGAAATTTTATACTTCAGTCTTTGTGGAGACTTATGTCTGATTATTATGATTAGATATTTAGACCTGCTACTCAAAGCTTATACCTCTAGCTGTTGAAAGGAAAAAATACATCCTTAAGAACACTTCCTTTAAACAAGAAGTAGAAATAATTGATTCTCTGCTTCTGCATGGAGGTATTCTAGGTAGTCTATCAGCCTAGCATTTATGAAGAGCACTGAAAACTTTTGCAGTCTGTAGGACTAAAAAGATGAATCAATCTTTCATTGAACACTTGAAAAAATAGGAGTAAAATTTCTGATATATCAAGGTCGTATCAATGAAACACCACACTAGAACAGTAGTATATGGCTGAAATGGCAATTTTTACAAATGAGTCTGGAAAAGGACTAAAGGAAGGCTCAGATACATTAGTGTTCCATCTCTCGAAGCTGCAGACCCACAGTAGCACTGTGTGCATCAAAAGGAGTGAGAAAGTACCATTACAGGCTTGATACTGCAACAAGGTGACTTGATGCATTACTGCAGCCATGTCTAAAAAAATAACACATTATCATGTTACACCAATATCACCATCTTCCTGCCCTTGATTGCCAAGATTTTTTGTTGGGTTTTCTCAGGCTGGAGATTTAGCCTATGTTCTCATATACATGTAAATTTTGCAGCTGAATGTATTGTGTCCATGCACTGAACTGTGCATTTCTGGGAAACTTTGACACCATTTGCGTTTGATTCAGTTAGCTTACTTTGCAGCTTGCCTACCCTTTGGTCCTCAACTCATCCACCTGGGAACAGGAAGAGTGAAATATTCCCTCCTGTACTAGCCACTGCATCTCATTCAAACACCTCTGATTGAATTCTCAGCAGCCTCAACCAACCTAATTAAACATCAAATGGAAATCTTATTCTCACACCTTCTACCTTTGTCTTTCAACTGGTGCTTCTCCCAGTCCTAACCCCTAAAGAGAACTTCTTCCCTACATCACTGTCCATTTAGAAATGCCATTTTATACTGATTTTTTAAAAAAAAGCAGATATACCAGCTTCCTACATGATGAAGTAGCCATCTCTATTTGTTAGGATCTTTTCACCTTTCCCACTATGTCTTCCTTCTATTTATTTTCACAATTTCTTGCATTTGCCAAAATTAGACAGTAAAGTGAGGCCAGAATAACATAATTTTTATTTCTCTAAGGCAACACAGGAATGTGCCACTCTATAAATATTAAATAAGACCAGTAACAGATAACATAGGCCTGTGAATGCAGCCCCACAAGTTTCATGTTTAGTAACATTCATGTAAGAACATTACAGCACCATGCAAAAGAAGCAAGTTCAGCAGTTTGTGCATATGCAAAGGTCTTGTGCAATCCTTCTCATTAGGACTTGATTTAGAAGGTAAAGAAATACCAGCCAAGGTGTCAATATAATTATCTACACTTCTAAAGATTTGCCATCAACTTCACTACATGTGTTCCCTCGAAACTTCTGGATTTTCTGTTGTCCCCCTCTTCTCAGAGATATTGTTTCCCACACTAAAAAAGTTTTCCTTTACAATATAGAGTTCACAAGCCTCTGGACAGGTTAACCTTTAGGTCAGTGATGGATGATGAAGAGACTGCTGTCACTGTGGGGCTCTGGAGAGCAGCTCTTGGAAAACTCCCTTATTTGCTTTCACAAAGCAATGACTTCTGCCCACAAACGCAGCAACTACATTGAGGCTGGCTCAGTTCAAGCACAGCCAAGAGTAATTCTGGAGAATGTTGACATTTTACAGTATAGTCATATCAGTTATCACATGGGCCAACTATGCTTAGGTGTACTGGTAGATACTCCTTAAAGTTGTGATTTCTGCTTACTATGGTCTTCATGTGAAGAAAGCCCTACAGTTTCTACGTTATTTCAAACTTCTTTAAGAAAAGAACTACTTCTTCCTTCCTAATTTGTCCTCTGTCCCGATTTCCCACTTTAAAATTTTATATTGCTTTTTAGTCCAGCCCCTTCAATGAAACAAATTTTACTAGAAATTTTTTAATTAATTTTGCCTGCAAAGTTTTCATGTCTTCCATTTCAAATTCATTCTCTTTATTCTCTTTGTCCTGACCTTCAGCTAATTCAGTCACTTTTTTCCCAACCAAAGCACAGCATATTTTTTGCTTGTCTTCTTGTTTGTGATTTATTTCTTCTATTCCACAGAGCTGTATAAACTTCACTAAAGTGGTATAAAAATTGAGGGTTTAATGGAATCACTATAATTTTGACTTCACAACACATACAGTACCACAGGGTCAGTGTGAGGTTGGAGTTCAAATTCCTCATGCATTTAGTAAACTTAAACAGGCCAGCATTTGCTTTACAAGCAGTCCAATATGTCCACCATGTGACTGATCAGCACATATGGAATATGGTAAACATTCTTTTCTCCACACTTTTTCAGAATTTCTAGAAAACAGTCCAACTAGGCAGCCAGGCCCCACAAATCTGGGAGACTACCAGGGAAAGTGGAGGGTAATGGCTTACCAGGAGAAACAAACAGTCTGGTGCTAACACTGGTGAGATTAACAAGGTAAGAATTTAAAGCCCAAAAAGCACTTCAGCTTCTTGTTTCCAATTTTTGCCAGCTATCATTGCAGGTACTAATGAGTGCTACTTTACTATTATTTCCTAAATACTCATATGAAAAACTATTTTCATCTACCCATACCTGATAAGCATATCATATTTATTAGCATAAAGAAGTTTCTTGAATCACAGTGACTTAAATAGTCATTCCTGTGCCAAAATTCACATAAAGTAGCAGAAAAATGGAAATAAAATGAATGCAGCTTACAGAAGAAAGCAAAATAGTATAGGGAGTGAAATACAGTACAGCTGCAATTCCCAGCTTTTGGAAGGCCACACTCTTCTGTGAAACAAACTCTTCCAGAGGCCAGCTAAGACATGAGTTCCTGCATCAAAAGTTTGGTTAGCACAAAAGAATGACTGACATGTAAGCTTCACTGACCCAACTACATCTGATGTAATTAGTGTCATCGTTTTAGCTAGTGCTTGATTTGGACCATTAGTCTTAAATATTTTATTAAATGTTTAAAATTATATAGAACAGATGTACTCTGACTAAACATGAGTAGATTACTTAGTTGGCAACACTACACCTGACAACTGCAATATTTGAATAGCACAAACCCATAATTCCAGTTAACTAGTCTTTAAATTTGTTACAATCTTTCTCCAAGGAAAACAACTGCTCATTTTTAGGCATCATTTTTCTAATATATCAGTCATTGTACTTTGTCACAGTCCTTTAATAAAGAATACACAAAAAACCTAAAAAAACCTTACAAAACATGCAAAATCCTTGTTTTCATCTGTGACATGTATCCTACCTAAGTATTTCAGTTGTAAGTATGTGAGGACAATTTACCAGGCCTCTTGTAATATCTGGCATGATAACCAGATATTATGTGCTTCATCCCAAAAGTCAAAACCTATCACAATTGTATCATCGGTGAAGCCAAAACCAAGGCAGATTTTATATCAGTATAAATCCTGGTGTAAAAATTGTCCTCAGAACTTTTGTATATGGAGGAAGTTCAGAACAAAGCATAAAGACCAAAACCAAATTCTGTTTATTTAAAACAAGTGGAGCGTAACTGCTAATTTATGATACAATTGTTCTCAGCAAACCAGCCAGTTTTCAAACTCAATACACACATTATATACAGGTATAGTCACACCCATCATATACAAACAGCACTTCTACCTTCTGATAGTTATTATCTTGGGTACATAACACTGCAACCCACAAAAATTTAGGAAAAAAAATGAAACCATCACCAGACCTTCTGAGACTTCTATCTTCACGGTTATCAAGATTAAAATTAGGTGGAAATTCTCTTTTTTTCCTTTCCCAGTGATTCAAAATCCTACTGATTTTGAAAAATGCTATCAATACTATAATGTCACTACTTGGACAGGTTAGGGTACAGGTAAACTTCAGGTCTGCCGGTGACCGCATCCTCTTGCCTAACATCATAGCTAAGGAATATTATCTTACACTATTCACTCCTCAGAACTAGAGACATCTTTTCACTCCCAATGCTGCTCATGTAATCTTGAGACATCCCAGGCTGTTTTCACAAAAACAGATTAAAACAATAATTCATTCTCAGTAACACTATTTTTCTACTCATGCAGCCAGTAGGAAGGATGTGAACTGTATTTCCTAGTCAGTTGTTCCCCAACCTTATAAAATGCTTTTAATTAAGTGTGTACCAAAATAAGTATTTATCCCTTCTCCCATTCCTACAAGCAGTATTGTAACTTTTAACGTCTCCCTTTTTTTTTTTTTGAAAGAAAGAAAATTTTGTTGAAGTACTGAAAAAAATAAAATGCAAAAGTCTTTCAAATCTGGATACAAAGTTAGGAGTGAAGATGGAAGAAACTGATATAACTGAAGACAGACATAATTGAAGACTATTATTACTGAACACAGATGCCAAGATACTTGTAAAAACATCCAGCCTCCTTGGATCTCTGTGAATCTGGTAGATGAAGTGACAAACCCTGAAGCTTCTGTGCACACCATTACTCTGTGATTTCAGAGGCATGTTAGCATCTTGGAAAATAGATTTTTAGAATCATCCTGGCAAAAATATGTATGAATACTTCTTGTACAGTAGATGAGTCCCACTAATGTCAGTGGATTTACTTGCCTGAGAGACTGCTAAGTCACGATAAATTAGGGTGAGAATGATAGATCTAAGGTCAAATAAAGGTTGACATCCATGCTTCAGTAATGAATTTTTGTTGTTGTTGCTTTATGAAACCTGCAAAGCTACAAGGTATTTTCTTCCCAACTTTTAAATCCATCCTTCCACAAAATATCACCACCTATCAAAACTCAAATTGCATAATAAAATCTGCTTTGTTAAAAGGTATGACGGGAACCTAACCTTAACTTATGGGGTTCACAGAAACTCTGAGCCATTTAACAGCAGTACATCTAAGTGGGTTACTGCAAGTCTGGAAAGAGTAAATGACTAAACAAGAGCCATACAAAAGTCAGTATCCCTAAAGTTACAGATCCCATTTATAATTTCAATCTGACTCTATATTTTTAAACAGATGTACCCAGCCAATATCTTTGTAATTAGTCTGTGGTACACTGAATAGCAAATTTTCTCTGATGGACTCAAGACCACATGCTCCCATACATGTCCAAAGTGGAGGGCACAATATAACCATTTTACAGAACTCTCAGGAATCAGACAGGAGCAGAATAAATCACTCTGTGAACAAGCTGTGTACCAGGCTTCATTAGTTATAATTACCCCCAAAATATGCTCAGCAGAATGCACACGTGTCATCTGGGAGTGACACACAATAGAGTGGGCAACTTATAAACTCCTCCAAGCACAGAAAGAGTCCATAAAACAACTGGCTTGTGCATTTGGATTCATGTGATAACACCTCCTATTGCATAAGCCACCAGATGACACAGATGGGGCAAATCCAAACAAGGAACATTTCTTTTGTATAGGCATTGGACTTCATTTGATGCCTATTCAACCAACAAGCTGAGAAAGCTGAGTATGAAACACTAGATCTTTGTCTTCTTATTTATTTCCCAGATTGTGCTACACTTGCTCAAAATAATAAAATGTATAGTTTTAAATACTTTGAACATAATAACTTACAGAAAAAAAAACAGTGCAAAAAACCAAAACAAAACAGGATGTTAAATTTAACATACTTATGCACAGGCAAAAACACTCATCCCCAAACTTCAACATGAAACATTTCCAATATAATATTAACCACAATCTCCCTTTCACACATCTTATTGCCAAAAGAAGTAAGTACTGACTGAAGCTCTTTGAGAACACCCATATCAGCAATCAGATCTATTATTTTCTGGAGAAAATAATATTAACTATGGCCATGGATCAGATTACCTTTCCTTTAATGACTACTACAGAATCAGCCACATTGCAATTATTGCAACATTGATCTCAACTTTCTCTGTAAACTTGTACATTTTTTTTCTTCCTCCCATGCTTTCAGCAAATCATAATAACTATTGTCTGGGACATTCCAATCTCATACTAAATGCACATTTTTTCCTCCTAGTCTCACTATTTACTTCTTTCCATCCATATAGCATAGTGTTCCTGGTCATATCATTAAAAGTCTTTCCCCAACTTTTCCGTAGTTTTCTATTATTACCCACCGCTATGGAGATGTGCTCTTGATAAATGTTGGTGTAAGTACTTCTTTACTGTAATAAAAATAAGCTCTAGCTCAAAGGGAAACTGATATTCATATGCAGTTCACTGTACAGACTGATTTAATGGCAAATATAATGTTCTAGTTAAACATGCTCATATATGCCAGTACTTTAATATAAACATGGAAAGGATATTGTTTGGATGTTATATGCGTAGTATAGTGCATGTGTACACATACTGACATGAATGCCCCTATGTCTATTTACTTTTGTATTCAAGTGTATAAACACATGGAAACAGACTCACAGCAAAATACAGACAGATGTATGTGCACACACTCAAGAAGTACCCTACACCTTTAGGTGGCATATTCAGTGCTTGTACTGTGTTACGTTTCTGATGTGCTGTTCAAGAACTATGTAATATCTCCACATCTGTTAGCTACTTCCAAGAAAACCCAGAAAGTAATTCCAAACCTCTGACTGTAGAATATATTTAAATTAGCAATATTAACCATGTGCCACTGAGTTCTGTGAAACCACTCTTATCCACAAAATAGATACCCAGTTATTTTGACAGAGTGGAATCTAGCAGAAGTTCATAGACTTATAGTGGTAACATGAACTGCCACAGAGAGAGCTGAGTATATCCACAATACCTAAGATCAATTAAGGTCTATTACAAATAGCACCCATTAACCTGTGATCTGTCAGATCTATGCATCAGTAACACTGTGTGGATGTAAGCAAGGACAGAATTTGCCCCACTTGGCCCCATTTCTGTGTAGTGCAACCAAGAGGTCAGCTTCAGCATTCATGCATTCAACGCCAGCAAACTCCATAGAGTGCTCACAGGCACAGTGGCAGCAATTTCCTATTTTTAAAAGATCAGAGAAGCAAAAACGATTTGTGAATGCGAGTGCTATGGTATTATTTGAAGTCACTGCCTTCTTTTCCTTTCACTTTTTTTCTTTTTAAAGAAACAGATATTGAAACTATCCCAGCTAATAATTTCATTCTGACACTTGAGTTTAAAAGGTTAAGTTACTATCTGAAGAAAGGTAATCTGACTGCCTTTCATAGCAGCCTGCAAGCTCTGCAATCTGCATAGAGAGGGGCATTTGTCATCATTAGCTGAGCAGTGACAGCTGGTACCTAGGGTGTCCCAGATTTAAGAAGTGGCAAAGGCACTCTTTTGCCTTAAGTTGCCATCAAGTATAGCATGTTTCATAAGGAGCAATATTTTCTTCTTGTTATAGAGCATGAAATAACAGCAGTGAATGCATCTGTATTTTTTTCAGCATGGAGAACTGGCTGATATACAATTAGCAGTTGCCTTTAGACAACAAGACACCAGGTTTAGTCTATGAGCAAATATCCAATTCATGTCACTTGAAAATATCTACAATTGGCTTAAAGTTAGGGCAGTATATTTTCCTTCAGAGATATTTCGGATTTATGGATTTGTAGATTTTATTTATGGACATGACAAACTGTGAATAAAACACAGTTTTTAGCTAGAGGTATAGTACTGTCACTCTAAGCTAGGAGTGCCTAATTGCTTAAAACAGACAGGTTACTAGATATAGGGGAAAAAAATAGTCCTACACTGGCATACAATCTAATGCAGTACATTAATGCTCTGAAAGAATACCTGATGCAGCACTATTGTAATAGCAGTTTTAGAAACTCAAAGTACATTCTCATAGTGTATCTAATAGCTAAATTTGATGCAATATTTTTTTTTCAAAACAGTTCCATGAAATTTTGCAAATGTATTCATATTTAAGTGTGTATTTAATAAATGGAATGTGTAGAAATCTATGCAAAAAGTTATTTTCATACCACCATCAATAATTCAATCTATGAAAGACCGAATAAATGGTTTATAAACATTAAGGGACCCTGACTTGGTTGTTTTCACAAAAACAAAATACAAAACTAAAAATTAATATACCTTGACATGAAACAAACAAACAAACAACCTCAGCAAAACAACCAACCAACACAAACCAAACAGAATGTAGAAAAACAAACACAAAAAATCCCTCATTTCTCCACAGTCTCTAAAGTTTGGAAACATAATCCATAATCCTAGATTTTGCATTATTATGTAAAATAGTTTTTCACAAATAAAACTAATTTTTGTGTTAATGTAAAATCTATGCAAATACATGCAGTCATTTATCAGGGAAGCTGACAAGCATTCCATATTGGAGAGGGAAAATGAAACTGCCTCAAGAATAGAGGCAATTAATTATTTCTGTATTTTCTCTTCCTCTGTCTTGAGGCACAGAAGTTATCCATCCAGTTAAAACAGCAAATGAAATAAAGAGATTTTTTTTTATTTAAACACATATGGCTTTTGCCTGCAATACTGATCACCACAAGGTCTACAGATGCCCGTGGCTAAATTGTACACTGGCAGATGCACACAAGGGAAAACTGTGTTAATGCAGCGTGGTGAACAAAACAAATGAAGAACTGAATTTTGGGGGGTGGGGATAGAGGGTAAGGGAGAGAGGACTTTTTTTTACCATGTCGAGATACAGTTTGCCTACAAAGGGTGGATTAGGTTAGCCATAGATTTAGCCTAAAAAGTTTATTCTCCTCCCCTATGTCAAAAATCTGAATAGTACATATAGAAGAAAACATCCATGTAGATCCATGCAGATCCATGCAGTTTTCTAATGTACAGATTATAAATAATGGGCTTGCCAAGATAAATCGTTATATTATTTCATCTTTACAATTAAGGACTAATGTACATAATGAATGTACTCACAGAATATAATGAGAAAACTGCTGTCCAACATACTTGCTGTCATTTTTTACCTATTTAAAGAAGCAATGTCTTGAAGTGTAGAGGAAAATGGCAAGCATTGTGGCACAACTTAACATATGCCATATACTCATCTGTGCTTCAGAGGGCTAGTAAGAATTCTGCACTTAATAATTGTTCCTTTTGATAAGGTTATTTAAAAAAAAAATGAAGTGAAAATTGAAACCAGTTTATTCCTGGAAATAATTTGCAGGAGAAAACAAAAAAATAGAAATGGTAAAATATTTACTGAAAATTAGACAGAACCATGTTGATCACAGTAACTTTTCTCTTAGTAGGCCTGTACACGCTGCATAACCGCATTAAAATCAGTTCTGGCCTTAAAAAAAGTAAAACCCCCCAATTTTTCCCCTGAAAGTTTCCTTTAATTTTATAAAATAATTATTTTGTATAAACTAAAACAGTAGATAAAGAAGATTCATAAATGTGAAGTAATAAAGATATCTCCCTTTCCTCAGCTAAAACTAAGAAGACTTAAGAGACACCATAGTCACCACCCTAACAGATACTCTATAATTTTTTATCTTCTTTTCAATGGCACTAATGTATTATAAATGATAACATGTCCAAAAGGCAAAATCTATTTCAACTATCAAGAAAAATTGATAGCAATATTCCTTTCAGATAAACAGATAGTTCCACAAGCTAATATTTCTCTTTCAACAATTTGATTGGATATTTATGAAATTACAAAACTACATGCTATTTCTATAGCCTTTCTCATTTCAGGGAAACCAGCACTATGCCACAAAGGATCCATTTGTTTATATTCAGTCCTAGAGCTGGCCTAAAAACTGGTAGGGAAAAGCAGGAAGGACAGTAGGTGATGTAGGTTAAATTTTTGAATTCTAGTAAGAGGACAACTGGAGTGATTTGCTGCTCTTAATAAGAGACTCAAATTTCCCTTAGATAAAATATTGTGTTCTGCAATGACAATGTTCCACCAGTAAAAAAAAAAAACAAAACAGTTCAGAGTGGTGGTGGGAAAATATTTTAAAGGCCAAAAGACCTAACTATCTTGTTTTTCCTGAACAGATTTCACCTCTTGTTCCTTAAACAAGTCGGTTAACATGTTTATATTACAGTTATAGTTAGGATACTTTTAGGAACAATAAGTGTTCTTAGCACGTAGGTTGCTTATATTTAATACTGCTAAAAGACTCTGTAGCTTTAGGGAGTTTAGAAATAGTCCTGAATATGTGAAAGTAGATGAAAAAATATAGTTTTAATGGGGATTCTAAAAGTATAATCTTTCATCTGTTTCTCTGAATAACCTCACCTTCCTCATAAGGGTTTTAGAGAGGACTGGGGGGGCATTTTTGTGAGAGGATGTTGTTAAAATATGGACAAAACAGCAATGTCCTTTCTCAAGAAGCTATTTTAACACTATGGCTAAAGCACAATGAAATAATAGGGAAGTGCTGCTTGACAGAAGCGTAGATATTTGAGCCAAAAATGTATTTCCTCACCAAAGCATGCATTTGATACGCTAGATATTTTAGACACTCACTGTATTTCATCCTCTTCAAATGTTAACCTCCAAGTGTTACCCTCTTTTGGCCCTGATTCTGCCCATGATGTCACGGGCGCTTTTAGGCTCATAGTGAAGTGCATGGGCAATTATTTGCAGGATCAGGGCCTTCATAAGGTTCAACGAAACGTATTAATCACTTACGACCAACTCACTCAACTCCTCCCCTCACTGTTATTTGGAAAGAAAATATTGGAGAGCTATACACTACATTAAAAATAGAAGTCTGCATTGAAATATGTTAGGTATGTCCTTTCATAGCTAAATCAAGATGAAATGAGTTACACAGGTAATTTACCATACTCATGTAATTGTAAAGAGAGAGGACAAAGTTTCATTTTGAATTGGAGGGACATAAAATGCCCAAAGTATTGGCAGCATGAAAATTAGAATAAACACATAGTATGACCATACAAAAAAAAAGGTGCTTACTTATAACTTCATATTGGCCAGCGTTCAAAGGTGTTAAGCAATGTCTTCTGCTAATTTCAGTATCTTCAGCAGCTACCGACAAGATGATGTAGCTTAGTTTGCTAGTCTATATGAAACCAGGTTACAGAGAAGCACTACTCACAAAAATAAGTACGTTCAAGACACACCACCCTCCCATTCTGACTGGGCTAATAAAATGTTGGGTTACTCCTAAGACATAGCATATTGTGTGATGCCATAATTTATATAATGATGCATTTCAAATGCTCCCCCACTTCAGTTTCAACTTACATTTTCTAGCACTCTAGTCCTCTCTCATATTCCAGGGCTAAAGGGGGGAAAGATCAGTTTAGACGTGAATTCTTCAGAAGCTGCTCATCCAACACTTACAGCTTTATTTTCAAGGGCAACACTCAATATTTTCAGTCATTTAATCATATACAGCAATAGAGAGTAATGAGAGTTCTGCAGTGTTGGATGACCCAGTACAGATGTAGTAGATTAAAAGGCGCTAATCCCCACTGATTCCACACTCCTCTAGCAGTTCAGCAAAAAAAGAACATTCTCCAAGCTAGAGATCCTTTAAAAAAACCCAAAAACCCCAATGCTGGACTGCTTAAATAAAATGTTGTACTATAAGGAATGTCTGGATTTGGAGAAGCTGATGGATAAGTGAACCAAATGAATAATTCAATGCTCTTTCTTTTCCTGCTTATATGTTTCTGCAGTTCTAGCCAAAATCACAGTTCTGCAAGCTCCATGTTTACTTTTGAGACATAACATTTTAGAGAAAACAAATCAATTACTGTTTTTTTCCCTTAACAGATTGGAGATTAGAGGAATTTAAAGCATTAACAGTTCATCCGTAAGACCTAGGATGACCAAGTCCAACAGTAATGCAAACTCTCTTCATGCTTTTCTTTAATTTTTAATAGGAAGCAAATACATACACGTTAAGTGTAACACTAATGAATGCTAATTGTGTACTGTAAAAGGAACTATGTCACAATTTCTCAAAAAAATAAAAAATATTTGCAGAAAACTGTTCACAACAGAGGACAAATGTTTGTGTACCAAAATATGCAGAACTTGATACCCACAAATCTTAGCAATGAAGTGTATAAATTTATTAAAATTGCAATTTTGCAAACATTATAGCAACTTACATTTAAACTTTTCAGTTGTTCCTAAATTGGAAAGTGGAGGCAAAAAGTAAACTACAAAATAAGAATACAGAAAATTGAAGGTACCATCAACTTCTATCACAAAAAAAAGAGATGCTGCTTATTTTATATAATGTGACACATATAGCAAACCCAGCACAAATATCTGTCTTTAGTTTTCCTACTTGAAAAAAAAAAAAGTGAATTTATTGTTGCTGGCAGGATTATATGGATGAAATAACCAGGAAGAATTGAGGGGGAAGGGGAGAAAGAGGAGCCAAGAAATCAGATACATTCAATGAGCCTTCAAACTCACTTCAGCAGTAGGAATAAATAATTTAATCAACTCAGCTTCATTTTTTTTCTTCCTACCTCCCTAGTGCAATTGGAAGATATTAAAAAAAAAAACTTTAAAATTCATGAGCAGTTGTGTGCAGAAGAACTATCACTATATAATAAGAAATATAAAGTTATATCCATGCAAGCCCTTTGTGTAGATACGCATCTGCATGTGCATTTTAACTCACACTTCTCACCATATGAAAAAGAAATTATTGGTTAAATTTATATGTATGGCAACTTTTTTTTTTTTCAAATTGCAATTTGGGGATGTGGGTGAGTACAACGATTTTCAACACCATTTGGCTGCTTGGCTAACATGAGCACTACATGACAAGGCAATGCAGTTTGAAAGATCTGAAATAACAAGCAGAGCTCAACAAATACTGTTATAGTACTCCCTAATGAGGGGAAATATCTGGAAAACAGCAATTTGGTAAAAGTTACCAATATCATATGGTGCCACTATCATGACAAATGATCAATCATCATTTTAATGAGGTGACTTTAATCCTGATTTTCCTAAACAACTTAATAAACCCAGTAGAAATAAAATTCATTGCTGAAAAGGTGTTCCTTTCCTAGTTTACAAAGGACACAATAACTACAGAGAAAAATTAACTGCAGTAAGTGATCAGAAGCTTTGAAAAACACCCATATTTTTATATCGTATATAGTCATATAGATAATAATTTTGGACATCTAAACCAAACTGACTTCTTGTCATGTTAAACGATTGGGTCACTTCAACAGTCACATTTCAGTGGTGTCCAAGATGCCTAAATACACAAATTTTTAAACTATTAAATGTTTGGTGTGTGAAATGAAATGATGGAGTGAAGTTAACAGCGACCTTCAGTGTTAAACATCACCCAGCCAAGGCTAAATCTAATATTTCTCATAGCCACCAAGATACAATAAATACGTATAACCTTCATTACTTGATATCATAGCCTAATCTTAGCATTACACGTTGAAAACTCCGATTTAGTATATAAGACGTAATTTTTGTTTAAATTAATTTTACCACATTATGAATGTTACGACTTCTGACAGCTTAAAGGTACGACCTTTCCACTTTTGCCTTTAGCAACTGGAATTGCCAAGATAAAACCCACGGGGCAAAAATAAGCCCGGAATATCCCCATCGCTAGCGTGCAGCTCTGAGGCTCCTGCAACGCTGGGAAGTTGAGGGGTGCCCCCACCGCAGGAAAGGGCTGTTCTCTCGGCGGGAAAGGGAGGAAGGGACAACCTTTTGTACGACCGCTGTAACTTTCGGTTTTATCCGGCGCTGGTCTGTGACCCTGCGAGAAAGGGGCTCTTTGACATTTCCATCCCAAAGAAGCCGCCCCCGACACGGCAGCGCCGGCGGTTCCGAGCCGGACGGCCCCGGGACCAGTGGCCGCCGCCCGGGGCGGGAACCGGGGCCGGGATTGGGGCCGCCGTGGGCCTTCCCCCGCACCAGTCGGTCCCCGGGACCCGCCCGCCGGAGTTGGTCCCAACTTGACCGCTTTTCCTTCCTGTGCGCAGCCCAGCCGTGCCCTGCTGCGGCCAACGCCGCCCCGTATCTGAGGGCACGGCGCGACCGCCATCGCCCGGGGCCCCGAGGGGCGGGCTGGGCCGTGCCGGGCCCCATCCTGGGGCAGCGGGGCGGGATGTGCCGGGCCGGAGAGGTGCCTCCCCCTCCCCGCCCGCCGCCGGGGCCGGTGGCGGTGCCGCCGAGCCGGCTCTGGGTGCGCCGGCCCCCGCGGAAGGAGGAAGAGGGAAGAGGGCCGACCTCCGCCCCCGCCGTGGCCCCGCCGCCGAGCAGGTTCCCCGCGCAGCCGGGGGCGGCCGTCGGTAGGAGCGGCGGAGAGGCGCCCGCCTGTCCCTTCGGAGCCAGCCCGAACCCCTGGAAGTGCCTGCTCCGGGAAGGCTGGGGCAGCTGGCCCCCGGAGCCCGCAGCGCTGCGGCCGCGCACGCCACCGCCCCGCGGGGGAGGAGAGAGGGAGGGAGGGAGGCGGCAGCCCCGGGCCCGGGGTAGGGACGGCGGCAGCGGCCGGCGGCTGCTTCTCGGCGACGGCTCGGGAGGCACCAGGACTGGGCGTTCTGTGCCGCTGCCGCCGCCGGACCCACCGCGGCCGGGGGGAGGCACGCTTGTCCCGCCCGGCCCCTGGCCGGGAAACTAACCGGAGGAGGGAGAAAACCCGGGAGGAAACTGCCTCCTCTCCGCCCCAAACAGCCAGAAAGCGGTCGCCCTTCTCCCGGCGGCCGAGGGCTGCGGCCGAGAAGAGGTAAGCTGCTTCGGGACGACCTGTCACCTGCAGTTTTTCAGCGACAGCCCCAGCGCTGCTCAGCTCATGAGCAGGAAAGGATTTCGGTCGGCTTCCTCCTCGAGAGAGGCAGGGGAACACCCATATAACCGCTAGACTGAGGGAGCCAAGCGCACAGTCTCACAGTCTCAAATTCTCCGCTATGTGCAATAAAGTTGGTCGCGTTCATACGCTGAATAAATGTCGTGAAATGTTCTTTGTGACAATGACTTCTCCTCAACGAGGGATATGCCCGTGACAGTTACTTTAGGAAAAGGTAATCGGTCATTAGTCTAAAGATTCCGAGCGATCAAAAGCTTAGCTGGTTTATTTTTTTTTCTTAAATATATATATGTATGTATATAAAATTTAGGGCTCTCTTAAAGTGAAGCTCAGTAAATGCTCTGAAGCAGAAGAGCTTACCACTCCATCTTATTTGCAAATAAAGTTCCCGATTATCAACACTTAAAGTACCGAAGGCGAAATTTGCTAATTACACATCACACAGGCGAAACCCCAAACTGTCAGACAAGAAAGCCAGCATGTTTGCAGTCGCTAGCGTGCCTCCCGTGTGCACATTTACTAAGCGCAGCTTGCTAGCACAGCTCGCTATACGATAAATCCTCCAGGTTTGAAATTAATAGGTACTTATAGTACGTCTCGAAAAGCAGCCGAACATCCACTGCTCACAACATATCGGAGCGCAATACAGAATATAAAAACGAGGCTAAAAATTGGCAAAGGAGGTTTACCGTCTGTATCTGCTACTTGATTTTTGGAAGGAACGTGAAAAAGACCTGACAGATATGTTTAGCGATTGATTCTCCCTTCATATGGTATAAATACAAAAAGCAAGGCAGAGACAATGCCGAAATGCATTAAACCTCAAAATCGATTAGAGCCCGTCAGAAGATCCTTTAAAACAATACAAATCGTGGACTTCTGAGCAATATTTTATTCCAAAGAACACTAAATTTGCCGTGAATCCGCTGCCTTGTTCACTGGCCGGTTCACGAGAGGAAAAAAAAAATCCAAACCTACTTCTCGCTTGCAGTTACAGACAACTATCAGGAGGAAAAGGACAGCGTGATGTGACGCCAAGTGGGAGTAATGAATTTACGCCTGTGCTCCTGCCGGAGCGAGCCCGGTCTGTAGCTCCCCAGTTGATGGATGCCCATTAATACACCTGCATTCACGTGCCGGCCATGAGGAGGCACGCAGGGATTCAGTACTGAGCGGCACAGTTTTGCCAAGTCCTCTCGAAACGTCAATACCCTTCAAGTTACACCCAAAGGAGAGCGATTTCTCTTGATTTCCGAGTGTACAGAGGACCGGGGCGGGTTTTTAGCCAGTAACCTTCTACCTTTCTATATGTGCCTGCGTGTGCGTGCGTGTGGCTGTGTATACATATCTATCTCCTAGAGAGGGATTAATTAGCCGGGTTTGAGCTGAAAGAGGCTGCAGTGACGAGCCCAGTGGCGATTGGCCGCCCGCCTGCCTGGCCCTGCCTTTATAATTTCCACACGAGTGCATCTGGGCTCTTATACAAACCAACAGCCAGCTTCTTCTGACATACACACACGGCACTTTTTTCCACCATCTGATTAACCGCCCTGCATACACACGGTGATTACTACGGGAAAACATAAATAAATACGAAGAGGTTTTATTATTTTGACTACTGGAACCCTCGCTGTGTCTCAGTGCAACTTTTGTTTTTTCTTGCTGCTGGGAAAGGTGCTGCTCTCAATGCTTTCCTCTCACTCACGGACCCTTTAAAAAAAGGGGAAGGAAAAATATCGCCCCCTCCAGTCCCCCGCCCGCTCCCCCCTCCCGCCGTGGCCCCGCCGCC
>VXAZ01005108.1:22864-160083 GCA_013399875.1 Gymnorhina tibicen
CCCCCCCCCGCCACACACACTTCAAGACGGCTGATCTAAAAAAGCAGGAAGAGAGCATCTGAGGAGCAGCAGCCCCGGCGCATTTTGAAAAACATTTGTTACATTTCAGAGTGCGGCAGCCTGTTTCTCCTCTGAAGTTGGCTCCAGCCTTAGCAGCCGCATTGGATCCCACAGCCTATTGCGAGACTCCGGTATACAATCCGGATCTCTGCCCCAACATGATCGCGGCCCAGGCCAAGCTGGTGTATCATTTGAATAAATACTACAATGAGAAATGCCAAGCCAGGAAAGCTGCCATCGCCAAAACGATTCGAGAAGTCTGCAAAGTGGTGTCGGACGTGCTGAAGGAGGTGGAGGTGCAGGAGCCTCGCTTCATCAGTTCCTTGAACGAGATGGACAATCGCTACGAGGGGCTGGAAGTCATCTCCCCCACGGAGTTTGAAGTCGTGCTGTATCTGAACCAAATGGGGGTTTTCAACTTCGTGGACGACGGCTCCTTGCCGGGCTGCGCTGTGTTAAAGTTAAGCGACGGGCGCAAGAGGAGCATGTCCCTCTGGGTGGAGTTCATCACGGCGTCTGGCTACCTCTCCGCTCGCAAAATCCGGTCCAGATTCCAGACTCTGGTGGCTCAAGCCGTGGATAAGTGCAGTTACAGAGACGTGGTAAAGATGGTGGCGGACACCAGCGAAGTGAAGCTGAGGATCAGGGATCGGTACGTCGTGCAGATCACTCCAGCGTTCAAGTGCACGGGGATCTGGCCGCGGAGTGCTGCACACTGGCCGCTTCCCCACATCCCCTGGCCGGGACCCAACCGGGTGGCGGAGGTCAAGGCGGAAGGCTTCAACCTCTTGTCCAAGGAGTGCCACTCTCTGGCCGGCAAGCAGAGCTCGGCCGAGAGCGATGCCTGGGTGCTGCAGTTCGCGGAAGCTGAGAACAGACTGCAGATGGGCGGCTGCAGGAAGAAATGCCTCTCCATCCTCAAAACCTTACGGGACCGTCACCTGGAGCTGCCGGGCCAGCCCCTGAATAATTATCACATGAAGACTCTGGTTTCCTACGAATGCGAAAAGCATCCCCGCGAATCGGACTGGGACGAGTCGTGCCTGGGGGACCGGCTCAACGGGATTTTACTGCAGCTCATCTCGTGCCTCCAGTGCAGGAGGTGCCCGCACTACTTCTTGCCCAACTTAGACCTCTTTCAGGGCAAGCCTCACTCGGCCCTGGAAAACGCAGCCAAACAAACGTGGCGGCTGGCTAGGGAAATACTTACCAACCCGAAAAGTTTGGAGAAACTTTAGAGGGTAACTATAAAACCGGCCTGACCGATAAATCTACTAATTTCCCGATGAAGTTTAAGATGCCTGTTTGAAAAGTCATATATTTCCACTTGACAATGCAAATAATATTCTCTTTTAAAAAGGAATATAGCTTAGGCTCTTCACAAAGAAAAGCAAATGAGAACAGCAAGCATCGTTCCTCTTCGTCACAGTTTTGCAGTTCCCCGTGGGGGGGAAAAAAAAAAGAAAAAAAAGAAAAAAGGAAAGTGTGCTACCTGGAAAGGAAAATTGGCCGTAATTTGATGGTGACCATTCTGCCTAAAAACGGTACCAACGGATTATAACAAAACCCGGTATTTTTATGTAAACCCTCTGTGAGTAAAAGCTATTTGGATATGCCACCTGAACAAACCCTGATGTACCTTTTAATTTGTATCAAATATTGTGATCTCACATTGTCTTTGAAATTGTGGATGTTGGTGTTTTGTGATTTGGTGAACAGAAGTTAAATTGCCATTTTGGATACTTCAAGGACATTTTCTGCTAAAAAGAAGATACCATTTAAAAAGGTAGATTTTATCACGGTACTTTTGTTAATTGTCTTTTGAAGTGTCTGAACTTAACAAGTTTACATTTTTCGTTTCATATATATTGCTTGTTCTATTTCTAACATTCCATAAATATACTTGAAATGTTATTTAAATATATTCAAAAGAAATTTGGATTCTGCTTATATAATAACGCTTGAATATTGGAATTATATATTTGGAAATGCACTTGAAATACACTGGATAATTACTTTTTGTGATTTAGATTTTAATTTCTGTTGCTGATTTATTTAATTACAAGCTAATAAATGAAGTAAAATGCATATGGGTAAGTGTTTCAATATCGGATCAAGTTTTTCACTTGAAAAAGCAGAGGCAGCGATGTTTTGTGGATTTTGCCTTTCTGTGGATAGTTGCTTAAATCCTGTAAAGCAGAGAACTTAAGGGCAGACTCCTGACTATGCATTTTGAATAGTTTTTTAGAATATGGAAATATTGGTAGTACAAACATATTGGAATTTAGCTCCAGATGACCATCAGCAATTGTCAGACACCGACGTACTTATTAATACAGTTACACTTTTTCAGCCGTCAGGAAAGAAATCTGTTTTTGAAGGGTTTGTTACATGGTGCCGTTGTGTTTCTGCTCGCTTTTGAACAAAGCTGAGGAAACACAACGTATCTGTGAAGCAGTGTTTTGAGTAAGCAGTGATCCTGATAAAACTAGCAATTTGGTGCAGGTACTAATAAAGAAGAAAATAAAATTTATAGGTGAAAGCCAGCACCAATAAAGTGAACAACAGTATTACTTCTGACCTACAAATCCATTACGAATGTGGTAAGATTGCCAGTTGCACTCCCAGAAATCAAGATCCTGAGCTCCCAGGGCATTCAGAGGGAATAGCATGTGAGCGCTTACAAAACTGCACGCAGTCCAAAGCCGCCTGTCTGTACCGCACTGCCTGGTCCCTCTCAGGATGCATTTCTTTAAAATGGCTTTTAAATCAAAACGCAAATTAACAACGCGGATTTTGATTAGGATCCTAACAGTCAACAAGTGCTGAAAGAGGCCGATCGCCTGTGTGACACCCACTAGCAACTATTTCCAGCGGGTGCACTTCAGCGAAACTGTTATACCCAGAGATTCTGGCAGAAACTTTTTACCCCAGCACTGCGAAGAAAGTTCCGAGTTTGACAAATTATTTGCCAAAGAGAAATCACTTCATTGCAAACATATTCAGACGAGGAGTTTTTTCGGAAATTATTTATAATATTTCTCCATGAAAAAACCCCATGGTCTTTGTACCTCCCCTATTTCCTCTCTTCCAACATTTTCCAGAGCAATAGCAAAGAAATAAAGCAAGCGCGATAAGAATAAAAAGAGATGCAGACGAGAGGAGCGCCCTGTTAGACACGTCCCTTCCGTCTGCCCCCTCCTCCCCCGCGTGGCATCCCCCGCGCCGTTCCCGCGGGGAGAAAGCCACGCAGAGGTTTCCGCTCAAGTCACGCACCCCTGCTCTGTTGCGGCTGGGCTGGAGGTTTTCGCGGAGGGGAGGGGGAAGGGGGGCGGCGCTGGGGAATTGCTAGTAGTAAATGACTTCAGAAATAAACAGAGCTTTCCCAGGAACCGAGTCTTCGGTACATGTCTATTTCCCCCCTCCCCCCTTTTCTTTTTCCCCCCAGCAAATAAGCATTAACTTTCATTTCAGCAGTTAAAGTGTTTACAAAATGCGCCGTATTTTCTTACAAGGAAACTAACGTTTTTGAAATAACGGGATTCTCCGATAACCTCGGAAGGCGTAAGCCCCTCCGCTGCGTCGCGGGAACGCTGCGGGCTAGGACTGCTGCTCCCTCCAGGGATTTGAGAGCAATTGGCTTAACTACTAAATCTGACCACGTTCATACAAAGGCACCGCGCGAAAGGCTGCTGGAAAACGCGCACGCTGCCGTAATAGAGGATTTAACATCATTAATACATTGCGCTTTTTTTTTTTTTTTTTTTTCTAAATGCAGCGAAAGGCGGCAGACGGGAGCGGAGTTTGGAATGAGGGGGCGGCCCCGGCGCACGTGTGCCGGGGTCGGGGACCGGGACCGCGCCCGCCCGCCCGCGGCACTCACCTTGGGGTCGATCTTCTTGAAGGCCGAGTCATCCTCATCCACCTCGAAGTAGATCTCTGTGGTGGTGATGGAGAGCGTCCCCTTGGCCACCACCACGGGGGCGATGAGCTGTGCCGGCGTGCTGAGGACCACGGGGCCTGTAAGGCAAGGGCAGCGGCGTCAGGTTGGAGGCGCCCGGCCGGCCCATCCCCGGTGGCCCTTCCCTCCGCCGAGCCAGCGCCCGGCGAGCCCCCTCGTAAACCCAGTTTGTAAACGCCGCGTTCATTCCCCTCCTGCCCGCGGCCAGCGCTTTGAACTCCGCGGCTGGGGCAGAAGCGAGTTTGTGAGCTCCGGGGTTGCGAGATAAATCACAGCAGCGAAATTCAGAGGGGTTAGGGTGAAAAACAGCTGCCTCTTAGAAGAAGGTCCCCTCTCTTTTCATGCCCTTTTGCTCCTCGTTAACACTATCACTGTTTATGTGCGATAGCGGCGGCTCGTTCCACACCGCTTCGATCTGGCAGCCCAGGGTCCCCGCGGCGGCCGGACCGGGCCAGGGGCGCAGGGCAGGGCAGCCCGCAGCCCCTGCCCGCCACACCGACCCTGCGAGGCCTGGAGGCATTAACTCGGGATCCAGACCTCAACGCGGAAAAGTAACGAGAAATACTGGGGGGGTGTTTAGTTGTTTCTTTTTTTGTTTTGTTTTGTTTTGTTTTGTTTTGCACCTACTTCAATAGCCCAGGCACAAAAAGGCTAACATCGTTAAATATATTTACGGCAAGATCATTTTTGTTTCAACTCGCTGCCGCTTATACTTTTAAAATTACTGTATAACAATACTTCGCTCAAATATATTCCTTAACGAGACGCTTTCACGGGCATTGAAAAGATGGGATGGGGAAAACCTATTGTAAAAGGCAGCCTTCTCCACACTAATTGTTAGATTTTAATTCAGGGGAAAAAAATAAACCAAAACAACCCTTCTTTAATCCAAAAGACAAGAGGATCTCTTTTTCACCAGCTTATCTTCAATATCAATGCAATCTGCTGTTAAAGCTGACAGTGGCCGTGTTTAGGAAGCTCACTTGCTTCGAAGAAATTATTATATATAAAATATTCTTCTAGATTTAACCACGAAAGTCTGTGGGATAATTTGTGTACACATACATAAACACACAGAGCCACATGCATGTATAAACACGCATCTGACATATAAATAATAAAACTCCAGTATTGAGAAGCTGGGTACAACACCTGACTGATGCACCTTTTCGAAACTGGCAAACTGACCATCTCAGGAGGTACTAAACAGGGTTTAGTTGTTTACGCAGCTAAAAAATCTCCCTTGCAATAAGGGGACCCCTGCTCAGGGGGCAGAGAAGCGTGAGCCTCCCGTTGCCTTCCCCGGCCGCTCGCCCCTCCAGCAGCGCCGTGCGGGCGCTGGCGCGGCCAAGCCGAGCCCGGAGCTGCAGCTCTCACCGGGGCCAACGCCACGGATGAGCCCTCACCTCCTCCCCCAGCACTGCCCGCACACTTCACTACCAGCTCTTGCAAGCAGCACTTCAAATTACTCACTTAGCCCAAATTACTCCTGTATCGGCGCATCTGTCATGTTGTTAATGCTTTACTTTACTGTAACACCCACTTTGAGCCCTTATTGCACAATATTTTGTCATTTACGTTGCAAAATAAATAAAGAGGAAGGCAGAGATTACTGTGCGTACAGGAGGAAGCTAAAACGCACAGTTTCAGTGACAGCTTTCAGCAGCCCAGCGTGGCGGACGGGATAATATTGATACAAACTCTATTTTCTTTCATTTTATTGTTTTCCATCTCCTAATAAACCGAGGTAGCCTCTTGACCCCAGTCAGCTGATCGGAATCACATGCGCCGGGCTTGCCTTGCTGCTCTCCCAGTCTCGCCTCCATCTTCTCTCCTTCCCTTGGCGGTGGGAAAGGAGCCGATCCGAGCCGGGGAAGCCCGGCTGCAGGCTCCAAAGGGCAGGGTGATCGATCCGAAACGCCGCTTTAAAGCCTCATCAATCTTCATCTAGGTTGCTCAAGTAATTACGCCCGATTCTCTTGTACGATTACAAGTGGATTTGGGTTTCTATTCCCCAGGCCCCCTTTCTTTGTGTTTACAGAAGGGGGGTCTGGGCAGCCAGCGGTTCCCTGCCCTGCAGAAGCACTTGCCCTCTCAAGCAGAGCGTCCTACCCCTCCTCTCGCCCTTGTCGGGCACACTTGGCCCGGCGCAGGGTGATGGGCTCCTGGGCCTTTGTGCGGGGAGAAAAGCGCCTTCGGAAGGCGCGTCCTGGAAACGACCCGATATTCTATCACTTTAAGGAGGCGTTTGTGGGCTTTGCTGAATCCCAGAATGAAGAACATCAATTTAATCCAATTACCTCTTTTCCCTGGTGTTGTGTGGCTAAAATAAAAATAAAGCCACCGCTATTTAATGGCCAAAAGGCCAAACCCTATAATCTGCCATTCAGGTGAAGACAATGCACACTCCGCTTAGCGGGTTGTGCCAGTGATGTGCCCTCACGGACTGGAGCAGGGGGCAGAGCTGCAAAAGCAGGGGTGAATGTGGAGGGAAAGGGAACAGTCACTTCTTAGCTCATTACTAGGCAGGGGAAATCGAGGATTTCTGGCTTTCTACTCCTTCCGAGAAAAGGCTCCGAGCTCCCTCCCAGACTTCTACCTTGGCATTTGCCCTGCATTCTACTCAAATGACACCCTAGATTTGTTGCAAGGTAAACATGTCAGAACTATCACAATGCGACAAGGAATAAGCATTATCGTACTTTCCAGATGAGAAAAGGTTTGCTTGTGGGGTTTTTTTTCTGTTGTTTCGGGGAAAAAAAAAAAAAAAAAAAAAGCAGAAAGCAAAATAGCAGTCACATTATGGGATTTCAGGAAAGGAGGTGTTCAAACTAAGTTTAAAATATCTTTACAAATTTTTTCTCTCCTTAAAGCAGAAAATGAAAAAAAAATTGGTATTAGCAGTGTTTCATTTTTACACTTGTCCTTTGGAAATCTCCAATTACAACTTGCAATTCCATAGCATGTTTAAGGAGCACTGAGTCTTTTTGTTGTAGCCTTCAGGGAGCAAGCCAGCCACTGAGAGAATACGAAATTAATCCACTACAGCTATAGAGAGAGAGGATTATGTTTTAATCCCCTTTGGGATAGTCTCTGGATTTTAAGGATCCGATATTAAAATGTTTACATAGAGCATAATCAAAACAGCGCAGATTTTCCATATGGCACTGAGCTATCGGGAAGCTCTGGGTCTCCTTCGCAGACCCAGTTGATAATCCAATGAAACAAAAGCCGAGCACACCTGAGCCAAGAGCCGCGGGACGGGCTCATTCCCATTCGGGAAGGATAACGAGCTTCGGCTCCAGCCTCCGCCCGGCCCCTCGGCGGTGGCGAGCTGCGCTTTTCCAGGGGATGTAAATATTCATTTCCAGCGCGGCTGCGGCCCCGGAGAAGCAAGGGGCCGGGGCTGTGCTGCCCGGGGGAGAGGCACACGGAGATGCTGCCGGGCGCTCCCCGCTCAGCGCAGCAGCCGCCTGCGGCACCAAGGGCTCTTCCCTTCCTTCTCCGGGGCAAAAGCCAACCTGTGGCTGCCCCGCTTCGCCCAACAAGCTAGCGTTTGTGGAGGGAATGCGTATCTAGGGTGCTTGTTAGATGTTGGGACTCTAAGCAAAAGCATCTCTCTTTAAGGATCGTTTCGTTGCCTCTTCCACATCTCTCTGAAGCGATCACGGCGCCCGCAACAGAAAGGCAGCGACCTACCAGAGGAGTCCTGGCCTTAAAACGAGACCAGAAATCACTTCAGACTCACAGGTCTAGCAATCTGTTCAAATGGTGAATTTTCCCCTTTGCCTGATCCCTGTGGTTTGCACATGTGATTTACATTTCTAAAATAAACTCTACCATGCATATACCTTTTAAAATAATATTTTCTTTCCAAAAGTAAATGATTGTGAAATTAGAAGGTCCCAGTGAATAAAAGCAGAATGTAATTTCCCTGCTCCCCTGCGTAATTTTTGTTAAACAGAGACTTCAGTCCCTGTATTTAGTTCTCATAACTTAGCTCTTGTATTTTTCAAGTAAAGCAAGTCAAGCCAAGTGGAAAGTTCTTAAGAAAAGCTGCTAAAGAGTGGTATTTTGAACCAAACATTTTCATTTTCATAAACTGTCATTTTTATGTCTAAGAGCTAAACATGTGTTACATTCATGAGCCTGAAAATTACACTGGAGGTATATCTGCTAAGAAGATTGGGCACAATTACTCCTAAGGAGGATAAGGTATGTGCTTGTATATGCTGAGTTACAAAAAAAAGAAATTTACCTGCCGCAGGCCTAAACATCTAACTTTTAAAATAAAGTTTTGGTGATTACCACAGACAAAGAAGTATTAGCTGGGACAAGTACTTTGAAAACATATCCAATCAGCTCAACCAATTTAATTTTACAATCTACTGGTAATTACTCTGAAAAAAAGTGGTGGATGTTGGCATATTTAATTTTTTAACTGATGCTGGCTTAAAAGAAAAAAACATATCAATCTTTTTTCATAGACATATATTCAACATAGATTAACTGAAACCAATACTTTTACTGTGTAAAATAGTTTGTATAAATTACATTTCATAATTTGATATGATACTAAAACAAGAATTTTAGATAATAAGAATAATAACCAAAAATCACTCACACGGCACCTTAAATAAGACAACTGAAATTTCCTCAGCACTTTAACTGTAAAGCCAAGTGTGTCTGACACTGAGTTGAACTTGAAATGTGTGTACAAATCCTTACACTTAAAAAAACGACTTAGATGTAACACATGCACAAGCACACAGAAACTTCAGTTTCTTGTAGTGTGAGTCACATTGCATGGAAGCAGAAAGAGGTATAGGTACCAGAATCCTTTGGGAAAAGCTCTGTAGTCTGAAAAATATTTGAACCAATTAACATCTAATATAATACATGCAGTGCCAAGTAAATAACAACTAAACAAGGTAAGACTCCTAAACAGTTCACAGAATTTAGTCTATTTTTTTTCCCATTGTCATCCTAAATCTGATTCAAACTACCCTTTAAAAAGATTTCTGCAGTAGATATATTGAACTTACATGAGGATGGCTGCCCCCAATTTGTTCTCCGCTATAGCAAATACTTGAAGGCAGTAACTTCACTCAAGCCAAGGCCTTTATAAGAATGTACATATATAGCTCCTTTGCACATCACTTTCAACAGCTTCATTAATTTGCACAACTTTTTAAATGCAAAAAACAGAATCTAAGTCTAAATATAACTATAATCTTGGTTTTCTCTTCCACCACTGAATAATACCCCAAATTCACTTCCCCAGTTTTCAGAGATATCCAAGCTTATTTTGTTGGCTTTTTACTCCTGCACAATCATATGTTTCATATTGTGAGAGAGGGATTGATTTTTTTTTTTTTTGCCAGTGTGGATAGGCCCTGATATTCAAGATTTTCCCCATTTTTTCCTCCCTTTCCTCCATAAAACATGTAGCACTACTACTACTAACATCAAAGATCGACTTAAATGGTCTTTTTTAACAATGACTAAACAATTACAGCAACTCAATTCTCTTAAGTGGTTGCCATAACAGCAAGCAAATGTGTTTGATTAAAAAGAAAATGTAAATAAAAACAATCTTACATATTATAACTGTGAATAAAATAGTAAGAAAGAATTACATAGTTTTGATGAGACTGTGAAAATAGTTAGTGTTGCTTAAGAAGAGAAAAGGCAATTTTATCTCAAACATATACATACTCACCCATGTATTTGAATTAAGTGCCATATGCACTTTCACAGGTAAATTATTATTATTTTAGTTCCATACCTTCCTCATCTCATTAAAAGAAAAATATAAAATAGCACGTCTTCCTGAGGGAAAACATGCCTCTCAATATTCCAAGGAATAACTATTTCTTTATATTGTTCCAAGCATGATAGAAAGCAACCACTTAATAGAACAGTTAGAGGATATGCAAAGACAAACTCAACACGAAGCCAAAGTCAGTCTTACTGAACCACTGAGGGTCCCATGGAACAATCAGCTGTGTGTCTAACAGCCTAAAGTAACTCAGAAAAGCAACATTTTCCCCCTTTTGCAGGTAAAGTCAGATTTACTCTGTGGCATGTATGAGAACTTTTGAACCGTGCTGGAGCTCGGAATGGCTTACATGGCTTTAGCATTGTTCCAGGACATGTCCAAGCGCCAACCTGCCACATGATCAGGTATTAATAATAGTCAAGACTCCCCTTAATGATTTACACCTGGCCAGAAATGTAAATATTTGGGATTGGGACCTCACTACTGCAATGCACATATTTGCCACTTCAAAATTAGATTCATACAGTGTGCTCTGCCTGAAGCTATACCTTGGAAGGACTGAGTAAATTAAGATGGTTTAGAAACTTAAGAACTTGATTGTTAAGCAGTGCATCCAGATGTGAATATTCTATGCTGATGCAGTAGGACCTGCACTAGCTCCCTCCTCATTCTCAGGTAAAACTTAAGATACTTTTTCAACCTAGAAAACATTAAGTGATGCTGAACACACCCACACAAGTAACATTTTTTCTCTCTGAGAGAGTCACTATAGCTAGCTATTTAATCAAAAAATAACAGAAGAAAATACACCTTAGAAAAGCATATTTAATATTTAAAGAAGAAAGGAGAAAGCAGAGTGAGAAGCCTGCTATAATGGTATACCACTGAAACAGGAACTTGAGCTAACGAGTCAGGAACACAAGGGATCAAATCCCAGATGCCAGTCTGAGTGAACCAGACTTGACAGGTATCTTACACAGTCCAGTTTGTGTACCTTTTCATGCCCATAGGGCTCAATTGATTAGAAATTTAAGGAAATGAGCCCTTCAGCTTTCATTTCTTCCAGTCTCCATTCTGGAAAAGTTCTTCAGATAAACTGTAAGTCTTGTATTTCTTGAGACCATAGTGAACAGAAATATTATGTTCAGATAGCTTGTGATATTTAAAAGTTCACTTATATGGATAGTAACTCCTATATGTGTGTGGGAACAAAGACATATGTTGTTCAGCTTATAACTTGACAGGTATATTTGGAAACATCACCTGAGATGCAACAGTTGTAACTTCAAAATTTTCTGGAAATATGAGTATCTCTAAACAACACCAGAACCAACACAGAACATTCTCTAGTGCAACTGTGTCTACTAGTTGACTGCATTTTTTGCATTCCCACAGTAAGGATAATTCAGAAGACTCTTCCACAAAGATCCTCTGGTAACCTACTGTTAATTAAACCAAGACTAACCAAAATATCTTCTTGATTGATCTTTTAATTTGCTTCTATAACATCAGAGGAAAAAAAGAAAAGCAAAAAAAGTCCTGTCCAAAGGTCAATGAAAGTGTTTAGTTTAAACATGGGTACTTCAATACATTTCTGGATACATTCCTTCAACTAATCTGTGGTGGGTCAGTCCCAATACATGCCTATGAAGAATAAATGGATTTTTGTATGGGAATCACTTGCATAGTGAAGATGAAATAAGATGCAAAATGGAGTTTCCTTATGTCTAAGCCAGTCTTTCTGCAATCTATATATCAGGTAGCTCATCAGCTTGACCTTTGATGAGTTAACCAGTTCCATCTAGGGTGTGGCACCTCAGGAAAAGGGAGAAGCTACAGACCTGTGAAGTCATCAGCTCCACTGTAGTCTAATTTTTCAGTCTTCGAAATTTCAAATAAAAAGAGTTTTGCAAGTTAGGGAAAAAAAATTAAATAGACTGGTATCAGTGGACAGTAACAACATATGAAGCACTCTCAGAACCACTCATAAATACAGACCAACAGAATTTGAACAGATTTAATTTTAAAACTTGGAAAGCAGGAAATCTGGCTGCCATTTTAAAAGCTGAAGATGCTCAGACTTAGAGTGGGTGTACTAAGGTACAAAGAGAAGAGTTCTTCAAAGCTGTGCTTAGCAGCACTATCATATGTGACTGACAACCACCCTATAAAATATTAAGCTATTTTAGATAGTAATATGGAAAAAATTATTAGAATAAACACTGAGCTGTCTAAAAATAGTATGTTATAGAAAGTGTGGGCCTTTTTCTTTTACAGTGTGAAAGCCAGCTACATATCAAAAGTATAATTGTTTTCAGTTTATGCCTGAATCTATACTCTAAATTAAACACATACAAATATATTTTTCTTCTTTATACTTAGACTTGAGGATCAAAATCTGAATACATAAAAAACAGAAACTATGGAAATCTGGCTGAATTAAATTTCCATGTTTGGAAGTAAAAGGCTTATGTGGTTACGTATCTATCACAGAATGGGAAACGGAATCACTCTTCTTCCACATTCCTTTCACTTTCCCAGACAAGCAACTACCCCAATGAAATTCCTATCTTGAATGCTAATTTGCAAGAATAATGAAGTTTGAAAGGAAAAAAACTACTTAGTAGTGCATGCTGAATTCAGTGAAGAGTTTCCATTGGGAATCTTGAAAAACTAGGAGAAATATTAAGACTTTTGTATTTTCCACTGAAACTTTTATATTTGTTACTTAACTGATGTATTAGTGTGTGCACATACACATACATACTTTCTTAAAGAAAAAAAGCATAAAGTATGGCAAAGCCACCTCCTGACAGAGAGATAAAGAAAGTGAGAGTGTAAGAGGGAGGAGAGATAAAATGGGAAGGAAAGAAAGAAGAAAGGAAGGAAGCCAGAAAGCAAGCAAGCAGGCAAGCAAGCTAATAACGATGACCTCTGCCTCTGGAAGTATCAGAGCTGCAAGCTATTAGAGGCTGAGAGAGAATTACTAGGAAGCATCACTGTGTACTTGCTACAGTCCTTGCTGGGTTTCCCTTATGGTTGCTGCTTTCTGCCCTCTGGGCCACCCCAGACCATCAGAGCCACTGGCGTGTGGATGGCAGCTGCTGCAGGAAAGGAGGGAACATGGTGGACGACAGGGCTCTCCCAGCCCCTTGGGAGAAGACACACCAGGGCAGGAGGAGAAGGTTAGGGAGGGAGGATGAGATCACCCTTGGAACCGCTGTCATGCTTGTTCTCCAGGAGGGAGAAGGATGAAGATGATCCCTTTCCTCTACTCCTAAACCTCTTGAGTAGGCTGTGGTCACCACTGGAGACAATAGCAATGCTGTTTTGGTCCTTTCTTTCAATCTACTACTCTAACAGTAGATAATGTAACAAAAATTTCTCTGGCTGGCCTCAAACAAATTATTTTTATATGCCTGAAAAATCTAATAATTTGAAAATCTGCCTTCTCAGTAGAGGTTCAAGTTTGTTTTTTTTAATTAAGAAAATCTACTGTTTGTCTAACTCCATTACCAAAACCAATAGAAATAATACTACATATATTATTACCATTTTGAGAATGGCAGTAGAAGAAAACTCAAGAAAATATTCTCCTCCATTACTCCTTAGGGTAAGAAAAAGTTTCAAACAGCTTTGCTTACTGGAGATTGTCTACACTCTTTTAAAGAAAATTCCATGTCAGACTTTGGCCATAAGAAACGTACCATAACTCAAAATGTATGTGTATACATATGAAATGCATATTATACATATAAAGATGAGTCGAAAATGTTTAAGTTTTCCATAAATAATACTTATTTTGCAAGGTTTTTTGTGGCTTTAGATGCAGTTCCTTGGTGTGTTAGTGTTTGTATTGCTGCATCTGGTCCTACGCAAGGAGAAAACAATTTCAGAAATGTAAATGAGCTCTTTGTTAAAACCTGGAATAGAGAATTTCCCTATGGGCTAAATATTTTATCTTTTTTTTCTTTTTTTTTTACTGCTATACAATTTTAACTGTAACTGTATGTAGCAGAACTTTTGGCACTATTACAATTTCCTCTAATGACAGCATCAAATACTTTTCCATTTGGAAATTGTTCAAAATTATGATGATTTCTGTTAGTTTGTCTGAAATGAGACAAAAGGCTTATATTGCATAGGCCACAAAACAGATGTTGATAATGTTTGGTTACCTCCAGTTTTGTCTGGACTTCAAACAGATGACCTGGAAGTGAAAGGTCTTATATCTCATTAATAATAATACAAGCTGTCAAATCCCCATGACCTGGTGTGTTCCTTAGCACAGGGCAGTAAGTCAATACACTCAGCACACTCCCAAGAAGTCTGGAGAGAAGGCTTTTCACATTTAGTCCTCAAGCCGGTGTGGACTCGCTACCCATGCTGGCTCAGACGGAAGATCAGCTCTTGTTAATTAGAAATAGCGCCGCCTTCTAGAAATATTTCTGCTCTGAATTTCAGAGTTCCTAAAAGTTATGGCAGTGCTGAGATGCTGCATCTGTCTCAAAATTCCTGACCCATTTGCACTGGAGGGAGGTTCCTTTCACCTTGAGGCAGATGTCCAAGAAGAAAGGAAGATTCTGTAGTGAAGGTTAGGATACAGTAAGACTAAGTGCATTAAAGGCAGTTAGTGGCTTTCCTTGTGTTTATTTGGATGAGTTGCTCCTCTGCTCATATAATGGAGTGAATAACATGTATTATTCTCGCAAGAGTGTTGTGAGTTAGTAATTCACCATGGCTGATGAGGAAGTCAGCTTCTGAGTTGATTGAGCCCACACAAGTAACCAGATGCCTGCCAAAGCCCTTTGTCTTCCTAAAATAACTCAAAGCATCATATCCTCCTATTTTTATTTCCTTTCATTCTTTCTTTCAAGAAAATACTCTTTTAGAGAGTAGCAAAAGATTCCATCAAGGATTCCTTGCTTGACTGGGGCATATTTGTTGCTGTCACCAGCTGTATGACAAAATAGATGAAATGTGCCCCAGTTAAGAACATGTATCTTTCAAAAACGTCATTAAGGCTTAATTCTGCTCTCAAACACACACAAACAAGTCTCAGAAAGTGAAATGCATCTTCACAACAAAGAGAAGAGAAGATGATGTCTTCCTAAAATATAAAATTCATAAAACCTGAGTAGATCAACATTTATTTTATTTTTTTAATGACCTATTTTAATGCCAGATCAGTGCTCTAAAAAAAACCCCAACCCAAACAATAAACTTTGTTAAAAGAAAACTGCATATCTAATAGAGCATAGTTCCCTGTGAAAATGCAAGCTTACAATATTAGAACGCACCCGCATATTTTTCATTTTGAAAAAAATCACCTACTAAGCAGGAGACAAACTGTTAGCAAGTTTACATTCTCAGGATCTTAAGAGAAAAGGTAAGATCCCTACTGCAGCATTAGGAAATATAAATGGAAAAGAAAAGGAGAAGAGTTAGTAATATCAAGTCTCTACAGTGGATTTGATTGTGTTACCCAGAGATTCACAATATATTAGGACACTGTTAAAATTGACTGGGCTATCTCAATTATTAGTTCTAACAGAGATGTGACTTGCCTCTTGAAGTGAACAGTCTGGGAAGAAAAGGAGCTAAAACTGAAACAGAAACATGTAAAATATTTTAATACATAAATGCTAAAACAAGAACTTTTGCTAACTCATACTGTAAGACAGTTTCAATACTGCTTTTGTTAAAAATTGTGATGCAAACTTAGAAGTCATAATTCTAAGACCATAATAACATGGAATCAGATTTTCATATTTTATTAAAATGTTACTTAATATAATGAAATCTGACCAACTGCAATTGCAACATATGGAATACTAAGATTATATAATAAAAATATTCAGACTATAATTATTTAAAAATTCTCCATCCCATATGCAATTTATCAAAGCGAACTTTACACTGATTTGTGCCACATGGTTGATGAAAAACTATAAAGAGTCTCTGGAACAAAAGGTATGTACAGATAACTTTGTATGAACAATCTCAATCTGTTTCAAACTTTCTTTTTTTCAGTTTTAAGTTCACAAATCAAAATATTGTATTATTTATATTGCCTTAGTTAAAAATTTTCTAAAACCCAAGGTCTCATCTGTTTAAAAAGTGCCTTAGTTTCATGGAATAAACAATGCTAAATTGTTTTAGTTAAATGTGGACAATCTTAAATCAATTGAAACCTAGTTTATAAAGATTTTGTTTAATTCCTATCTCTTACTGAGACAATCCAAATCGTTGTAAATCAGGTTTGAATTGATTTAAACTTTAAAGTTGAATTGGAGGCATATCTGAATATAGAAATTCCTATGTGTCATTTCACTGTGAGCAGTAACTAGATATAAATGATGCTGTGCTATACCATAACTTGATAGATCACAAAGATTTCCAGATCATGTATACTGAATGTACATAATTCTTTGGAATTAGACAAGAACAGACAGCGTGGCTTTATTGGGACCTGCTCTTCAGAGCCGTGAGAGATTGTTCAAACCTTCTTAGGCATAAACCCCACCTTCTCTGCCTACTGCTTTTCTTGATTTCAGTTATTGGACTCAAGTTTCACAGCCACATTCTATATATTGAAAACTGGGAAAAACAGTGACATCATTGTATGCAAAATCAGCAGCTAAAGAGAGGCTATAGTGGAATTCAGGGTTTTTTTACCAATGCAAAATTTACAGAAGACATGTATGATAGTGTGTGTGACCATTAACTCTCAACATCATTTCAGCTCCAAAAATGAGTGAGAGTTGAGTAGCAAAGGCTCCAGTTAATCTAATAGCAAAACTGAGATACTGGAATGTGGGTTCTTTTTGAGAAGCTCACAGGTTTTGGTACCATATGGCACCATTATCACATCACCTCACCACACTTGGAAGCAGTTTGCTTGCTCTGTTAGCATTGATAGGGAACACAAGGGTATCCTGTCAATATTTCAAAAGTTAATTTTTTTCACTTTCTATTATTTCTGCTTTTGCAATACTGACAGTATCTCCCAGTTTTATGAACGGTAAAAGCAAAGGACTAGAATGACCGTGCCGTGTCCTGAAGGAGCAGGGGATGTCATCCAGCAGTGATCTTGAGTAAAAGGATAAATTGCACATTAATTCTTAAGGACACATTGAAATACTAGCTTTTTGCAGAGGGATGTAGCTATAGGAATTGTGTTGCGTCAGTGTGTTTGAACAAAATGTCAGTGTTGAGGCACAGAGAAGAGCTTCATATCTGACTGAGATTTTCCAGACTGGGTAAGAATTTTTCATGTCGACTTAGCAGTTTTAATCAGTATTTCAATGCTAATGCACATTTCAGGCTCTAAACAGCCTTTTAAACTACTGTATGCAATTGGAAGCACTGTTCTTAGATACAAGAACTTAGCCAAAGCAGTACTGAGTTTTTCTTCTAAAAAAAAAGGGACATTGATAAAATTATCCCACTCATGGTCCTGCTTGATGCACTACTTTATTGACTTTAGACACCAATGTCTCAGCAGCAGTTAGCTGCAGATTGAGAAAGCAAGCAGAATGACATATTAACTGTGATAATCATATACTGCTGCTTGCTCCCAAATAAAAGCATCTATCTCTCTGCTCTGCTCTAGTTCTAAAGTATGAGACTAACTTCCATGTAGGTGGTTGTCGGGGTTTTTTTGCCTTTTCATTTCATTGGGGGTTTTTTTGTTTGTTTTGCTTTGGTTTTATTTTTATTTTTTTAATAATCTATTTATGATATTATCTTTGCTACAGATTTTCACTATGGTATCAGAAGAAAGTGCAGGAGCAAAGATAGCTATTTTAGAAATTCAGTTATGCAGAAAAAATCATGACATCACAAAACTTTCCCTTAGTGGAGTAGTTTAATAAAGATACTACTAAGTAAATTAATCTAAAAAATTTCACACTGCATTTCATACTTCTGAGTTTTATCCGATCTGAGAGGAGAGTGCATTTTCAAATTTCAACATGTCCTTTTTTCCAGACTACTTCTCAGGAAAGGTAGTGTCACCTCTAAGACAGAGCTGTAACAGAACCGGCTAGAACACAGATGAAACTGAGATCTCACTGCATTCCTTCACCCAGGAAAGGACCAGAAGGGCTTCTCGTGCATATTTACAGAGAGTTCATCCCCAGCTCATATGCTAACTACCAAAGTTCATAGCTTGGTTACAGCTTCATTCTCTCTTAGTCCTTGCTTCAAACAGGCAACTTTTTCTCTTGCTGTGACAGATGGGTTGAGATACTGCAGATCCCCCTCAACTCCATCACGGAGAGAACTGGGTGCCAGCAGGAGGGCAGGTGTCTCTGCACAAGCTGCGTGGCACTTGGGATCAGGCACGAGCACACTCTGACTCACAAAATCCTGACTTGTGGAATTAGTCCGCATTTACATTTTAACAACAACAAAAAAAGTTTCACATTGGTATTTACAGACTTTTCAACAAATCACATGCACTAATAAAAGCACTTGAGGTGTTGCTTTATCTCACATCTCTGCTCAAAGACTGTGTAATGGGCAAATGCTTTGTAATCAGTGCCCATACTTCAAGGAAGTAGAGAGGAAGTAATAAAATCTGGAATACAAAGAATCTGTTCATACTGCAATTGTATGCCTAGCTGTCAATATTAAGACACTAACCACAGAAGTTAAGAACTAACAAGTTTAAAGAGCCTTTTTACTCATATCTTAGCTATAATGAAAAATATAATTACCTGCAAGGTTATCAATCTCTTTCTCCTGGAGCAGGCTAACAGCATCATCATCTCCTTCCAGCATAAGCTCTGTTTCCGCATTCTGATTTACCACAGCTTGACTTCGGAAAGTTTTCTTTGACTTCACTACATCCTCTTCAGTGCCTAAAAAAAAGTTAAAAATGTTGTGAATTTACCTGAATAATATTTTAAATATAAAACAATGACAGTCAAATAGTAAAAACATTACAGTATAAATCATCTTTATCGAAAAAAGAATGGACATTTTCTAAAACTTTACCAAGGTTTACAAAATATGCAGTCCTATTCTGTTTTCTGTCCTGTCCCAAATAAAATACAAACTTTTCCACAAAGACTCTCCTGTTTCTAATAATTGCTATTTACTTTGTGTTCAATGTTGTTCCATTAGTTTTCCACCTGCAACAAATTCAGCAGGAGTTTCTTTTGGGTTCCTGGTGCCCTGACTCTGACCGACCTGAGAGCGCCAGCCACCTACTGTAAATAAAGAAGCTGCTTTCAGGAATCCAAAATCTCTCAAGATTTTTGTCTTTTGAGATAGGAGGGACAGGATGGTGACGTAGTAGTTGGTTTATCTCAATACACAGTAACAACAAGGTAGGCTATGCAGAGATTAAGAAAAGACTGAAAAAAGACAAGCATGGTGAGGGAACTTTGGTGCACATCTGTGTGTGTGTTTTTAAGCAACTCAATAAAAATGGCGGTATATGGATATGTGCCAATTACCTACAGGTTTTCATGGATAATACTCCTTCTTCTCGACTACAGTTGGCTTTTTCTATTCAGCCTGATGGTTCCTTACGGCAGGAGATATAACTTACTGGATTTTGGGAATATCTTACTGGAACTTGCTAGATTTTATTCTTATGATGAAAAAAATAAATCCTAGTGTGGTCAAATGACAGAATCATAATTAGGTTTTATATCATAAATACCTTTGATATTACTGTTGTGACCTCCTCACAGTATTTCTTTCTTAGCTGGGAAGAGGTCATAAGTTTTCTTTTCAGTACTATGGCTACTCACAGTAGCCTCAGGCAAGAAAGATTTCAATTTTTTTTCTTAAACAGAAAACCCTGTATCTTCACCTTGGAGCATACAAGATCTGGGCATCTCCACTTCTGTCAATCAAGAAATAAACCCCCTAAACGATCTCTCTTTTTTTGTAGGACAATTTGGAAATTTGCTTCCTGCTAAGCTACAGAATGAGTGTGAAAATAGGCAAAACCACGCACATGCGGATTTGTTTGTCTTCCCCAATGCCTGAACTTAAACAGGATGAAAACTATTATGGGACATGTAAAATGCTGAGGTAAAGTCCAGTAAGACTCATGGGCTCCTATTAATACAGGACAATTAAGAGGAATATAGTAAGCAGACAGGTTAGTGAAGATAGATACATGGAATGGAACTGATGTGTCCGGCACTTTTGTTATTACAAGCAGTTGGGAAGATGTTATGATTTTACCTCGTACTCTTATAATTAGTTAGAGTCTTTAATTAGTTTGTGCACAGGAGAGTCACACCACATAAATAAAAATGCTGGAGGCATCTCTTTCTGTGGGTGTGTTTACTCTATTTGAGGACCACTGTTAACATGCCACTTCATCACAGCCTTAGATAACTCATGTTTTACATGGCCTAACATTAACCTTTTGTATACTATTGCTATTATCTCAATTGCTATTTCTGAAATTACATTCTTCAACTCTAAAAAGGTAAAGAGAAACAAGTAAGCAAACCATCATTTTTTTCACCAAGCTCAAAATTAGGGACATATTTAGTCTTGTTTGTTGTTGTCTCCGTTAGGACCATACTGATGGTGATTTAAGACAATGATGCTGTATTTTAATATGCTGTGTTTTGCTTGTTCAGTTACTAGGCTGTGATCATTACCTCACTTGCATAGGTCATTACTTTATTCAACTAAGTGTAATTATTTGCCCGATTTAAAACCAGATCAACTAACTAATGGTTGGAAAAGTTTTCAGTATTAGTACAAGCTTTTGGATTTTTTTTCGTTTGTTTGTTTGGCTTGTATTTTTTTTCCTTCCTTATTTACAAAAAGAAGCAAGAATGGTAGGAGTTAGGAAAAACTCACAAAAAATTAATGTGCTGTAACAGAGTTTCAGTTTCATTATGTCAGAATTGTTCTGCATATTAAATCAGTAGGTCAGGATCTTGATACACTTGTGTTTACAGCAAGGGAGTTTAGCATCATTTGACACAAGTAATACCTTCTGTTGTGAAGCATGTGACACTAGAGGAGACCAGCCCTGAAATGAATTAACATGGTGGAGGAAGAAAGCATCAAAATACCATTCTCTTCCTTTTTGGTAGCTCTAATGAGTTTTGTGTAAGTTTCTGAGCTTTATAAAATGTGATAATCTTCAAATTAACTAATTGAAAAGTACTAATCTGAAGTAAGAGTCAATAATTTCTGTAGTAACTGATTAATGACAATTCTGTAAAATTATTTATGCATGAAAAAAATTTTTTAAAATTACCAGGAAGAAAGTCCTAAGCTCCAAATTATTACTGACATTTAAACTACATCCAAAGAACTTGAAATTTAGGGTATTTTAAATCCCTTGTGATGAGTGTACCAGGTTACAGAAATATTGCCAGACACAGGTTTAAGAAACATGGTAGAGTAGAAGGCATTAAATTAGCTTGGCAAATTTTGAGCTTAGCAACAGGACAAATATATCTAAAGTCCATTCTGGTTTATAATATTAAAAATACATTTATTTATATGAAATATAATAAATAGTCCTTCTTTGTCTTGATGGAAAAAAATCCTCTGGTTTGGCTGTTGTTAAAATTTATCACTCTGTTGAGTGCACCTTAGTTTTGCTGTACTGTACCAAACATTTATCTAAATGAATGTGTACGGGACCTGGAGTTGCCCTTCAATCACTATATCCTTTATGAATTAGAGTTCCATTTATCAAAATTACAGCAAGAAGAGTAAGGTCTCACAGGGCTGTCTCATTACAAGGCTTGTAAACACTGTCCTTACAAAGAAATGGTTTAACACCTAACAAATCAAAAACTGATTGGGAATAGAATTTATTTGAGATCATCTATCTTCAGAAGACGTGCTGTACTGAGTGCACTCTGTGGCCTTTCTACCCATTCATCAAGAAATTAACAAGCTAATACCACAGACCACCAGATCTCCTTGGATCCTGAAATGTGAAATATGTTCAAAACAGATCTGTCACAGATATTCTATTTTTATATTTCAGACGACTTCAAAAAGGTTTTAAAACAAGAGAAACTCTCCAAATAAAAGTAAGAAGAAAAACAACTTGTCTCTTTAAAACCAGACAACAAACTGAATAAAAAATTATATGACATAAAACAATGTCTATTCCTGTTAACAATGATACGAAAAGGAGAAATGAATAAATGAATATTTGATATTTCAGTGTGTTGGAAAAAATCAAAACTAATTTTTTTTTCAAAGCTTCAGCAAAATTACTACGAAATTAAAGCTGCGGCCAGACATTTCATTTCCAAATTTTTAGCACACAGGGAGCCTGTGTTTTAAAGACACAAAATGAAATTGTATTAAGTCTAATTAGAATATGTTTCAAAGCCATTAAAACAAGAAAAAATAAAACAAAACAAGACGTCATTTCAAGAAAGCAATGTTGTGACACTGGAGGACAGAACTAGAACTGGCAGATGCTATCAGTTCTTGTCCTTATCAAGTTCCTTCTTAAGGGATATTTTAAGGGATAGACTTAAAGGATAGACTGGGATTTGGAAAGGAGCCTTGAAGTAAGCAGCTAAGTATTTCTTAAAACTACATTTTGCAAAGATTTTGAAGGAAATAAGTCACTCAGATTGCACTGAAGTCCAGCTGAAGTTGGTGACTTGCTTTCTTGAAACTTAAAGGCTCTGTCTTAAACACATTTCAAGAGAATGCATGTACAGGACTAGATAAGCTGTTAAAAAAATCCCTCTTTCATTACACCTGTTTTAATCTTGATTATTTTTGTAAATGTGCATGTTACAAACTGTCTTTCTACAGTAACTTCAGGATAAATGAAAACAGCTCACCTATAAAAGAAATTAAAGAAACCAACCACCACTTCTGTACAAAACCTCAATATCCGTGGGAAAGTGTATATTTTATGTCTGAAAGATTGTATGAGCTGCCCAGTAAACTTGTTCAGTATTGCCAAGAATGTAATCTCTCTCCTAGTAGCATTACTTTTCCTTAAACAGAAATTATTAAGCAGTCCAAAAAAAAACCCCAAAAGGACCACAAAACCCATTACCAAAACCCCTCAAAACCTAATAATTTCCCTAATAAGAACAGGAGAATCTCATGTTAATTTTCAGCTACAGCCACAAGAAATATTTAATATAGGCAGCACTTCATTAAACAGGGGTGGGCAGCGCGGGTGTTTTTATTATGTTACCTGAATTTTTTGAGTCTCTATTTTCAACTAAATCAATGAATTCCCTATTGGGTTCTGTAGGTCACAACAGGTTCTAGGGATGCAACCTACATTTAAAAGACACTGTAAGGGTCTAGATCCACAAAAACTGTCCCTAAATAAAATTTTAAAATTACAAGTACAAACACACTGTATTATTGATTAAATTTATGTTTATGTACTTATTTCAATAGCCATTAAACTAATTATTATGATCTAGTCGAACACAGCAAGGGAGTTTCCAGTTCTCTTTTCTATCCACTTACTATATATCCAAATATAATGTTTTATATTTTTTTCTTTCTGAGTTTAGTAAAAAATGAGGTTAAAAATATGGCTATTTTTAAGAAAAGTTTGCTTGGTAATACTGTAGCCAACAAAAGGAGACTACTGCTTCTTATAAAGTTGTTTCCATAGTTTACTTCAACGAATTACCGATAAGGCAATTTATGTAGTGAGTGCTCTTTGATCTTTGAAGAGAGATGGCAGAATGGAAAGTTAACCTCATTTTAATGTTACCTAAATATACTGACAGGAAATTCTAATGTTTCCAAACATCTGGAAATCTGCTTCATGGGATGGTGTTCTTCTTTTCTATAAGAAACCTTTTTCATATACTGTCTTTTACAGTTTTATGTGGCTTCTAAAGGAGCATTTGACATAAGTAAAGTCTGTTCTCTTTACAGTAAAATTCTGCATTTAATTAAAAACTCTCTTTTATAGTGGCTAAAGTAGAGTTTTTGTGAAGCCTAGCTCTCCTCAGAAAGTTTTAAGGCTAAACGTGCTTTTTACTCCTTACAGATCTTACAGTATATACTGCTCTATAGAACATTGATTTTCTCCCTGAATTTTCATCACATAAGGTAGTTTCCACTACTTTATTAAATAAAGGAATTCAGAATTAGTTCCTCACAGGAGAGTACCTGACAGTTCATGATGTGAACCATGAAATTGTATCACAGGTGAAATATAATTTATCAACAGAGTGTGAAAGGATAAAGCTTTTTCTTGAAAGAGATTTTTTTCTTTATTGCACAAACTAACTTTTACAGGAAGAACCAAGCTTATTTATGGACAAAATTAAAATATACCACTATTATCTACATTTTTTGTTCATTCAACATGAACAATAGCTGAAAATACTTAGAAAAAAGATTTGCTAGATAATCTTCCTGCTTTATATATTCTAACAGTTTAAACCCCTGCTTTCATTGCTAATCTTCAGTAACTTGATTAGGCACCGGTACCCTCGCAGCAGTCACAGTTATGGAGAGCAGCTGCCTGGGAGTCTGTAAACTGACCTCTACAAAACCCAGTAAGATTAAATCATCGACATGGTGACCACTCTATCTCAGCCTGGTATCTTTCTGCAGGACTATGGAGACAGCCTTCCTCAGGCTGCACTCACTCCATGGGAAACGTGCACCGGCTCTCCCTAGGTCTGCTCTAGAGACTGAATTTTTGGCTTTGCATAGCAGCCCAATGCTGGCATATCACAGCCAACTCCAATAAGCCGTCCCCACCTGTGTCTGCTGGGGTTGTTATTTAAATTGCAATGTGTTTCTGGAACTGGCAGCTTTGACTGGCATATAATTTTGTTTCCCCAGAGAATCAGAGAAGTGACTGTTGATAAAGGAAGGCTGGTTTTAATAGATTTAATAAAAACCAGAGAAATCTAAATCACATTTTCATTATTAAGGATCTTTGAAGAAATGAGGAAGAAAAACTATAAAAATTGCATAGAAATTAAAAATTGCACATATTTGTATTGGAAATTACTTCCACCAAAAGTAAGACCAAATCACATTTTTGTTTTCTATAACTGATAAATACTTGAAAATTTAATCATAGACATTTCCATGCATTTTTCTCCAATTTTTATACCTAATATTTGACCAAATGATCTTCTTCATATAAGTAATTTGTAAATAAATACTTAACTGCTTTATATGTTTTCCTTTTTCATATTCTCTGATGTTTTACATTGCAAAACAAGACTGGCACAAACTATGCCAATGAGGAGACTGAGAATACAGGCAAGGCCAAAATAAACATGTTTCTCAGATGAGGCTGAGGGCTTTTTAAACAATAAATACTTGTAGTCAAAGTGTTGTATATTAATAAAAAGGGTCCCACATAAAAATAAAGGAGAAAGTACATGTTGGGCACTCATTACTTTTTTGGTTCACAGATAGGAAAACTGAGATTCAGAGTGGCCATGAAATTAATTTTTAGAAGTTGTCAAGATTGTCATTATATGTATTTGAGATTTCAGGATTTCTGAGCATAAGGGAAGGGATCCTGCACTGATTCAGCACTGACCGTAAACAGCCAGCGGATAACAGAGTCAGATATTCCCAGTCCAGCAAATGTTCCAACGCACTTCAGACTCCTGAAAGGCAGTCCCCATTCTGACTGGAACCAGAGGAAGTCCCTCTAATGGGAACTAACAACAGTCAAATGTTTATATTTGGATTAAGATGTAGTTTGCCACTGTAACTTGTACACAGAGGAATGGATTCGTGTTTCATGACTGACAACCTTTACAAATCCCCGATAGTTTGAAGGGCAGTGTTTTGGCACATACTGTAGTTGATAAATTGCAGAAAGAAACCAAATTCTGCTGTGGATCATTTCAACAGGCAAAGATGATGGACAAGAAAAATAATTAAGGGCAATAAAATTTTCCTAGGTGTGTTTTTAGCCATTTTAAACAAAGTACAGTAACAGCTGAGAGGAAAATATCTACATCACACTAGCAGTTATTGCTCAGTGGAAAGGACATCAAGGACACTTGCAAGTAAGAGAATGGGATCAATATTAACGCGATTTTCATTTCATGCTTCCCCAACTCCAGTAAGCTGACAATATACTCTGATTATGTGAACTGCCTCTGAGTAACACAGAAAAGGTTATTAGAGCAAGAGGTGGAAATGGAATGCACTTTTTATATTGACAGGCCTGCTAATAGAGTGTACTGATTTTCAAAGCCATGCAACGTGTTTTCACAATTTGGTTTTGACAGCAAAAAGGAATTTCATTTATCCTTAATTCAAAATATTCACATGTAAGCAAAGGCTTCTTAAGACAGGCCACTGAAGAGGGTAACCAAACTATTCCAATAGAAAAATTTAATTAATAAGACAAGCAACAAAAGGTGATTGAATTTCAGTATGTATGACATGATAATGAAATAATGAAATAAATTTGCTAAATGAGGCATTCTATGCTTTTGACATAGCATCTGATAAAACCTTTTTAAGATGGCATAAAAGTGAAAAATATGTATATGTCACGTCTTAATGTTCAGGCCTGGATTATGTCTGGAAAGTTTTAGATTAGTTCCTAAGGATACATTCTCCAGGAAAAAATATGTTCTGACTATCTGCTTGCAGACCCTAAAGCCAGGATCAATGTTGTCAGGCTTCTAAACTGGCACACTCCATACTGAGGAATCACACCCACATATGCTGGCCTTAATTTTGCTTCCTGTTCTTAAAAAAAAATTCTAATTGAAAAGGCTAGCAATGATAAAGCCTTGGAAAGAAATGAAATGCTCTTTGGAAATACAAACACTTGATAATGCAGTGACATGTAAGAAATGGCACGGCATTTCATGAAATTCCATGAAAAGAAAGTGGCAACCCCTATGACAGGGGTTTGGAACTACATTATCTTTAAGATCCCTTTCTACTCAAGCCATTCTGTGATTCTATGAAATGTGATCTTACCTCCCAAACTAGGGTATTTTACTCCAACACTTCTAATCCTTACCTAATATTTAAAAATTAGAGTCTCCAAACCATGGGACTGGTCCAAACCTGAGTATTTTTAAAAACAAAATGCATACTACACATCTGGAATTTTTAAATTCTCCTTTTCTGTGGCCATGAGTGATTATGTCTTTGCTAGAAGGCAATTTTGCCCCTCATCACTTAAACTTTTGCTCTCAGATCCAAAAAAAGATCAGGTCTTTGGAAACAGGCACTGTAGAGAGACAATAGAAAGCTACAAAAAATTCATTTTCTAGTGCAGGGATTGAAGGTGTAGGAAGAAAGTTTAAAATTCTTTTTTAGTAGCTATCATAATTCCAGTTCAATTCAATTCAATTTCAATTTCTATCAAGACTACTTATTTACAGAAGAAAGCCTCAACAGCTCATGATCAGTGCTTTGAGAGACCCATTTGCCCACATATCTGAAATTACTTTATCTTTCTGGAATGGTAATCTTTTCAAGTGAAACTCCTCTTCTGAGACATACAGAAGAACCTCCTTATTCAGTCTTTACACAGACAAAATCTCCTAAACATGACATAATGTCACATAACATAATGTTTCTTTAAAGGACTGTCAATGTTTTATATATAAATAATAAATTTGTCAATATGAAAACGTCATTAGAACATCTAGATTTACTTTATAGATTCCAACTGGTTCAGTGTGCTGCACTGTGGTTTTTATCTGTACAACCTCAATTTTATCCTCATGTAGATCACCACATCTTCAGAACTGGTTTATATATTTTCACATCAGCAGCTAAAGTAACTGGTGGGAAAAATTGACTCTATTTCAGCATAGCTCAATGCCTATAGCAACACCAGACAAAGGGCAGGACCCACAGGATATGCACATTTGTGAGGCTTCATTGTGGCTCTAACACTGGGATATTTGTGTTTAAATCCTAGAGCTGCTAAGGGACTACACTCTAGTAGCAGCACACAGCAGTTCTGTTTGGGCCAGGCTGCTGTAAATACATAAGCTCCTCCAAGCTAGAAATTGTCTAGCAATAGCAGTTATCTATCAAAGTTATCTACCCAGATAGCAAATTTTATCAAATTAAAATCAAAGCTTTGCTATTTCCTTGATTTGGAACAGAATTTTACTCTAGACTTTTTTGTGTTTGTTTGTTGGTTTGTTGGTTTTTTAAAAATTATTACTTATTTTTTAATTTCTATTTTAAACAAAAATAGCTGCAGTTATAGAACATCTTTTTTCATGCAAACCAGCAGATGAAAAGTGAAAGAGTAGTGGCACACAAGACATCAGAGATAAAGCAGATTCTGAGGGTCTCTCATTAAAACAGCTCAATGAGATAATTGAGATGGGTGAATGGTAATCACTGTCCCAGGTAGAAGGCCTGAATGTGTACTAAGGAGAGCTAACTCACAGAAATCTTAGCAGCAGTCAGCAGTAAAGAAAAAAGGAGAGCAATATTTTATTTCACTTTCCATTAAGCTGCCACGTGGGGTCTGCGACTTCTTTCATTCTGCTTCACAAATATTACAAGAGAGCACAAACCTTGCATGCAGCTGCAGAGATACTTGCAAAATTTCTATGCTTATGTTAAAATTGAAAGCACTAGCAACATTATTTTCCATTTAGATGAGAGCTGAGATGCTACTTAGACAATATGACGAGCTTTTTAAAGGCATAGGATTGAATGATTTGTGCTATACAGCAAAAGAGACACCAATAAAACACTTTCTGAGTATTATGCATAGTTCTTTCAGCTGTGAAAGTTTATCCATTGTAGATGATGTTCAGGGTGTTACACAAACACACTAGGAGATGTACTCTTTAGGCACACTGTAAGGATAAGAAAAAAGTCATGTCATGATATAATGCCCATGACATGAAAAAGAAAATTAAACAACTGGAAACATGCATAAGATGCTGGCTGATAGAATTCTTAACAAGGGGTTTTTCTTATCATGCTGGTTAGTAGTGTATTTGAGAACTTTTCCATAAAACGTATTTGGTTTTTAATACTGTACTTTCAGAAGGTGCTTCCTCATCCCTGTCTGTAACTTGCACCACACTGAAACTCACAAGAAAATTCAGTTTATTTCATTACACTGATACTTTTTTTGTGTATTTCTAAATTAACACTATAAAATAATGAAACACACAAAATAAGTGGTATTGAAGAATTCACTCTACTTGTAAGGATATGGAATAGCTATTGCACATATACTTAAATCTTAATTTCTTTTGTACAAATCTTACTCTTTACATAACAGGTCTACAAGAATTTCATGTGATATAATAGAAATAGATTTTATGTAATAAATGTTAAGTAGCACAATGTAAAAAGATGAGTAAAAATACTCGGGCATCTTAAAATATATATTGTCTCTGAAAATGAATTCCTTTATTTTCAAAATCTATACATACTAGTTTCCTTTTCTGGAAAGACAAGGAATCACCTATACTGAAAAGATTCCCACAGTCTTCTGTTGATTTAACCCTTGCAAGTAGCCTAGAGGCTCTCAAAAACCCGAGCCCATTGCCTGAAAGCCTGTCATGTCTCCTACTGACCGTCAGAAGGAGTGGGACAGTAAAAGCTCTTAAAATCCACAGTATGATCTCCTAATTAAAGGCTGCAAAGGTGGGAGAACTGTTGAAATAATGTCCCTCCATTCCAGCCATGTGCTTGGCATGCTATCCTAGTCAGGTCTTCAGAAAATTATATATATTTCCACTTACATACAAAGTGGAGAATAGAATCCTACAGTGAAGAAGACATCAAGAATAAGAAGAGTGGAGAAAATTTAAAACAGGAATATTTTGTGGTTTTAACTATAGTCAAAGAAGATTTTTAAAGTGCTGTTACACCTTAATACAGAGTTTTAAAGCATAGAAAATAGGAGATTAGAAATGTACATGTTAAAACCTGAGTCCCAAGACCTACATTCACTCAGCTTTGAAGGACTCTGAAGGACTATTATTAGACTTTCACTGACAGAATGTTCTTCTGAAATGTTTCTATGAGATTCACTGAATATTCATGGGTCAAGAACTTCTATTTCTTTGTCAAATAGGTTTTGAAGTGAATAAACAGAACAAACACATTGCTCACATGGGTTGGAAAACATTTCTCATCATAGCAATTTACTGCGTTTGGTAAATAATTTACTTTCATTTGGCAGAACAGACAGATATTGTGCATTCCTTCTACGTGCAAATTTAACTGTGGAAGGGAGAAAAATGCAGCTAGAATTCTAAGACTGAAAATGGTTGCAATTTTTAGATCTTAGGAATGGTTTTGCAGGCCAGTTTCACTACTTCAAGAACATTCTGAAGTAATCTGAATATACTTTCAGATGAAGTAAGAGGTAGTTATGTTAACTGCTGGTAAAAAGCCAGCAAGTTCTGCAGTGAAATCTATTAGCTCAGACCTATAACAGCAGCTAAAAGCCAGGTCATGCCAGATAACCTAAAAATCTCAGAGGAAAGGCATTTGAAACCCAGCACGGAGGTTTTGAGGGAAAAGTTTTCATATCCTATTTAGCTCTGTGAAAAACTTGAATTAGAGTCAAGAGAGAGATTCTGACATTCAAGAGTTGAAGAAATAATTAGAAAAAAATGACTGTTTAATGAATCTGTACTTAAAACTTATTATAAAGCTGCCATAAAAATTCCTATTCTAGAAATAACATACAACAGGCACAAGAAATTTAGAGACTGCAGAGTACTGATAGGATGCAATTGCAACTCATTTCCATGACCTAATCAGAGAGCAGAAGCTCAGACACTGAGTGCTCAGTACAATTCAACACAGCAGTGTTCAGTACTCTACCTAAGCAAATTCCATTATCATTTACATCTCGAAGGTGCCTTTCATTACATTACAGTGGGTTATAAGAAAAAGGATCACCATAATAGTAGATATATTTAATGAGAACATATTTATGATTGGGGGAGTGGAGTGGGAAATGTTAAAGAAGACCAAGTTAAATCTAGTATTTTAGATTTATTTAGTCTCACTATTAAGATTTTGCTTTGCAGATCCTTCTACTACAACCTAAAGTAAGCTTTTTCCTAGACTTTCTTTAGACAAAACTTTATCTTGCAATTACCACATAAAATATTAAGAGGACACAACTATCATGTAATATTTTCCCTAAAATCCTGTGAGGATGAAATATTTGGAAGTTTATTTGGAGAAGCAGTGGATGGCACTGTTGGGCTACAATTAAAAGGCCATAGATGGAAATCTTAAATTGCTGTGCTTAAAAAAAAGACAGGTTTTCATGACTCCTTCAGGCACACAATTCAGATATAAACTCATTCAGAGTACACTGGAGATTTCACAATCAATGTGGAAGTTAGTTCATGTACTGAAAGGAAGTTTTGTAAAAGGAGAAGTATTATTGTAGGTGCTTCAACTGAAGCAGAAATGTTTACATGCTTGTCTCACATGGCAGCATGATCCCATTTAGACTAAAGAGCAAAGAGGACTTACTCGGCACATGGAAGCATTGGTATGGGTTAATTTAATGACTGTATACATATGCTTAAAATGCTCACCACTGAACATCACGTATGTGTGTTTTTCTGCCCATAAAGTCGGTTCTATTTCTTAAAACTGCTTACAGTTAATGGTCATCTTGTGCTTACTTACAGACTAAAATAAGTGTGCATGAATGGGGTCAGGGAACAAGGTTTCTTTTTAGAAAAGGGCTTTCATTCTTCAGTTTCTCTTGTGTATTCTTACTTTAGGCATTACTTAAAAAAATATCAGTTTGGGAAATTATCTTAGATAAAGGTCACACTGTACTTCCCCAGAGCGACATATTTTATGATATTGTGGGGGCGTGTGTGACTAATTTTCAGGACAGTGTTTTAACTGAGGGGGGGAAAAAAAAGACAATCAAAAATATTGTCTTGGCTTATGCAGTCATAACAAACTCAATTTCAGTAATAATAACTATTATACTGAGCATGAGCAAATTGATAATAGAAGCATTTTATACCTGTTCACATCTTCATTAATGATGAGGCAGAGTTCCCTCAGCAAGTTTGCATATGACAAGAAACTGGGAGGAGTGACTGATATGCCAGAGGGACCTCAGCAGGCTGGAGAAGTGGGCTGACAGGAACCTCATGAAGTTCAACAAGAAATGCAAAGTCCTGCATCTGAGGAGGAACAAGCCCAGGCTCCAGTACGTGCTGGGAGTCACCCAGCTGGAAAGCAGCTCTGCGAAAATGAAGCTGGGGGTCCTAAGGGACACCAGGTTGAACATGAGCTGGCAGTGTGCCCTTGCAGCAATGGAGAATGTTATCCTGGGCTGCATTAGGCAGAGTATTGCCAGTAGGTTGGGGAAGGTAATCCTTCTCCTCTGCTAAACTTTGGTGAGGTCACACCTGGATTCCTGCGTCTGGTTCTGGGCTCCCTAGTACAAGAGAGACATAGATATTCTTTTATATTTACTTTTACTACTAAATCGATCCAGATATTCTGTAGATATTCTTTGCTTGTCTTGAGGAGAGAAGACTCGAAGGGGCCATATAGTTGTGTATAAATACTTTCTGGTTTTCTGTATTTCCAAGGATGGAGACCACACAACATCTCTGGACAACCTGTTCATTGTTTGACCACCACGACAGTAAAAAATAGTTTGTTCCTGTTGCCTTTTATCCTGTTACTGGCAACCAGAAGATGTCTGGATCATTTTAGAAGTAAAATTGATAATATTGATAATGTAAAAGAATTTGATATTGATAATGTAAAAGAACCCAACAAAAGGATCTATAATACTCGACCCTGACAACAAAGCTGTTCATATAGATATTAGAAAGCAATATTTCTTAGAAAAAACTGAAAGCATAATTTGATCTTTAATCTCTTACATGGTACATATGCAATGCTCTCACTGCCAGTACACCTAGGAAAGTAACTAAGTTTTATGCATCTAGCTGGCCTGCTAACAGAACTCTGATAAGTAATGATTCACTATCCGTTGTCTTCAACTTGTTTTCAGTTTTGAATCAGTTACTGAAAAAATACAGGTTTTCTTATGGTTGGTTCTGAAATCAGTGTTGTTGAAACTGTTCTGGAAATACACTGGGCATTTTCAACATGCACAGAAAAAAAGATAAGGTAAAGGATACTGACGTCTGAGAACTTTATGAAGCTGAGAAAAAGTAAATCAAGTCTTAGATATATATGATTTATACAGCAACTTTGACAGACAGTCTTGAATTTGTTGCAAAAATGATAGTATTTTCACCAACAAAAGACACATTTACATTTTTAACAACGTCATTAGTGTCAACAACCTAATATATCAAAGTATGGAATCTGAAATGCAGGCTGCAAATTAAGACTAGCTTTTAGGTGCACATTTAGACTTCCTAGAATAAGGCATTTGATTTTACAGCAAAGCTTCTGGACATAGATGAAGAAATTGAGCATCCCCAGTTCATGGAACATTCTGATTTCTTCAAATGTCTTATCAATTGAAAATGTCATGTAAGTTTTTTTGTAAAACACTGGCTTATCTTTCTAGAACATTTGGTGCATGTCTTCTTACCAGTTTCTCTGGACACTCCTTCTATCTTGTTCTAACACTGACTGCAGAAGGCAGGGAGCCCAGCAGCTCATGAGACAGAACTCAGGAGCTGTGGAAATCAACTGCTTTGGACTTTTCAGCACTGTGGGGTTGCTCTAGAGCTAGAGTTTCTGAGATATCATCTTGGGGTATCTCACTAACATTGAGGACCTTGAAAGAACTGAATCTTCCTTTAGGGTCTCTGGGACATTCAGATGCCCCATGCTGAAGACAGTCCCTTGTTTGAGTATGAGTCCCCATGGATTTCAGACCCTCCTTTTCATAGCAGGAACCCACACAGCCTTGCTTCTAAGGCAGCACTTGCTTGAAGCTAAATACTCTGGTCCTTCAACAGCCTGAAGGAATCCTTCCCGCCATTCTTTGAAGGTCCATCAAAATTCATGTGCTCTCATGAAAATAGTTTTCAGACTTGAACATTCCAGATTTCCAAACCTGATGCTTTTTACTTGTGTTTGTGTAATGAAACTGTGTATTTCTAGTGATGAGCAAACATAGTATTTGGTGAAACTTAGAGCACTAACGACAAGTGCCAGAAGGAGCCATACACAGTCTGCTTCAGCTAGAACTGCCCTTGAAACAAGGTTGCTAATTAGATATCCATACATATGCAAGTTCAAAAGCCATATGTGGCTATATTGCACATATAAGACATATATGTGGCTTTGTTTCAAAACCTGAACACATTACATTATTGAAGGTATTTTTCTTTTGTTCTTTTTCTTTTCTTTTTCATTCTAAGCATTTAGAATCTGTCACACTAATCAGCTTAACAGGCTAAATATTCTTGAGCACATACCCTAGATATATTTGACCAGCTTACACATGTATGTTTAGAATGTGGGCACTGAGTTCATGCTCTTTTACTCCACTGCAGACTAAAAAATGTGGCCTTTCTTGTACTCCCTCTATGTACAAATCGTTTGTGGACCATGATCTTTAAAGGCTGAAGGACTAAATCTTAATAAAGTAACTGTTTTACTCTTAAGTTGACCTTTGTGGACCAGTATTCTGTCTCACTGGCAGGGTGGTACAGTAGTGTCTCATCTATGCTAATCTCCAATGACTGTAAACTGTTAAGGTGATTAACTAGAAGAGACAGTTCTTTCAGCACATGTACAGAATCCCTGTGAATTGGGTCATATCTGCATATTTCGCATATATATCATAGTAAAATAGGGTGTATAATAGGGTGTATAATCATTTTTATAATCTTTTTCTTTTTTCTTTCTTTCTTTTCAGTTACAATTTACTTATTTACATTGAAATTCCATCCAAACTTAGAATAAGAACTGTTTAAGTTATTGACATTATAAAATTAAAACTCTACTAAAAGTTCCAAGCAATTAAAATTCCATTATAGCTTGCACTTTGATACTCAGTAAGTATCATCCCTTCAGCTAAACAAAGGGAAGAAATGAATCTGTATTTTGATTCAAGTAAGAATTTAATTAAAACAAAAGGGCACAGCAGATACAATGCTGAACTAATTATGCTTGCATTTTAAATCTGGGTATGAAAGTAATTTTAACAGATTACCAACAAAACCAAATATCAAAATCTTAGAAATGGAGGAGACTAATCCAAAAGGAAAAATTCTGTAGTCAATCTCCTGTAAATGCTGCTATGACTGAGATGCAAACAGTCTCAAAGGACAGCTAAGTAGATAGCCATAGGAATACGTTACAATTTTTCACACAATTTTATATAGGCATTGAAATATGTTATAATTTCTCATTGTAATATTTTTTACTTGTCAGGTACTTTGAACATATATTCATATGTATACATATGCACACACACATATATATATGTGTGTGTGCATATTATACTTTATGAAACATGCAGATCCAAACATGCATACAAGAGCTGACTAACAGACTGTAGTTAAATATAAACTTCATTGTGGCAGAAATTTTTTGAGAGAATATTATTTCCCAGTAGTAGATAATATTGAATATTTCCTACAGGAAGAAGTCCCTATCATCTAAAATTAACACTTCTCTTTTTAAGCCTTCAAGGTAGAATTTAACGTCTGTTTTCACTTCTCTAAAAAACATATAGATCATAGACATAGTTTTCATTTCCAACACTCTTCCTTAATGACTGTAAATATAATTACAGTATCCATACATCCAACATCAAATATGATTTAATACTAGAGTAGCTGTAAAGCACTTTTTTATCTATCAAGGTCATATCTTGATGGCTGCACAAGCCCAGATAAATCAGGTGTTAAACAGGCACATCTCCAAGGAATCTGATCATTCTCTCATCTGCAATCCTCAGCATATCTTATTATTTACTGCCAAAGAAATGACTGATTAATTTTGTCATCTTTGCTCTGTGATTTTTGCTCAGCTGAAGCTGGCTGCCCTCTTCTGCAATGCCTGATCAGACCTATTTAAGTTGATGCCTTTGATCGTAGACACTGAGGAGCTTGCTGACTTAGGCTTTGACTAAACATTCCTCCATTGCAATATTTATGCACAGAATCCTAAATTATAACAGACAGTCAATGTAGATAACAAAAACTTGTAAGATGTTTCCACTATTTTACTGATGCTCAAAACAGCTTTACTTGTGCTAGAGATATCAGTCAAGATGAAAAATTGAAACAAAAGCCCAACAAATTTTGCTTTGATGAATACTTTATTTCTCACAAATGAAGTATCTGAGGTCAGGAAATAAAATCTGTTGGAAAACTATGCAGCCTGAATTTTTTTTTTTAATGCTTTAAATTCTTTCTGTAGTGTGATGTCATGCTCAGTTTTGGAAGCTAGGGTCATTTTACTATAAAACCCTTCCAAACAAAATTATCAAAACAAAGCCAATAAAAAACCCAACTACAATGAAAGTTAAGCTCTTTGGAAAAAAATCTGCCTCTAGCTCTTTATTAATCACATTCCAACACCAGAGGCTAGAAGTACATCAAACTGCACCAAATCCTTTTCACATGACAACCTCATAAATTATTCAGCTCATTAGTAACACCAAGAGGCACAAAAATAACATCAGTGTTAAGGATGTTTTCTTACAGAGAAAGGTCAGCTAAAAGTTTTAGTATTAAAATCCAAAGGCTTAAGCCTCTGAGAAGTAAATACATCTAGATGGAATCCATGAATACTTTAATGCATGCTGGTTTAAAATTCCATGTTAATTTTAATACATATGTGAAAAGCTAGATTCTTTTTTTAATTGTGAAAACTTCAGTCTATTGTTAATTTTTATGTAACCACTAAGTTTGGTGTGCACCATCTCTGTACACATCTGAGTTTTAATTTTCCTGTATGTTGAATGCACTAACAGGTGTTATACACATATCAAGTCCATGGTTTTGGTGATTATTTGCCTTTCAAAAGCAACACAGCAATTAGCACAGTTTTGTACCTGACTCTCATAATATCTCTATCTTGATGTTTTGGAAGAATGTTGAGAAAATAACCATTTGTCAGATATGAAATACCCTATACTAATGGGGTAAATGGCTTCCTTAAACCAGTTTAAGGACAGTTTATGACTTGAAGTCTTGCACATGATAGCCTTAACCTTTAAGTAAGGATTAAGTTACACTTGCTAGTATAACTGCACACAGAGATATTAATTCCTATGTCTAACCTCGTTTGGATCCCAGCTATTTGCCTCAACAACCACAAAGTTGGTGAAAAGTGTAGGTCATACAGAGTTAGTTTTATACCTATCATGTTCAGAACTTTTGGCAATATTAGCCTTTGGTTAAACATCAGATGAAAGGTTCAACTTGCTTTGTGAATGATTACTTTAAATTTTTACTCCTAAATGCTAAAGAATCATAGTACTTTCTTTTCAGCATTACAGGTTAAAAAAAAAAAAAACAGAAAACCATCACAGTATTCTTCAAAAAACTCCTGTCTTTGATATGCTAGAGAGGTATCCCAGCTTAAACCCAAGAAATAAATTCTCTTTAGATTTTTGGAGTATTCATGTTCAGTCTGCTGTACAGAAGTCACAAACATATGAACTCTTTACATGTTATAAAGGAATTTTTAAGCATGTTCCTCATTCTTCTTTTATACTGCAGCTACATCTCCATGAAAATCAAACATCATCTAATTCTTCAGTTTCTAAGACTGAAGCTTCTATGTGTTCAGTTTACTATCCAAATCACAAGTTATTCTTAAAAATTAATATTGTTAATAAGTTGTTATGCATTTCACAATCTGCAGAAAAAATACTTTTGGCTGAAATTATGCATTCTAGGATAAAATTTCCGATATTTTTAAATTCCTCATTCACAAAATATTGCCAGTGGAACTATTATGACACATTAGTTTGATGACCTATTTCATTCAGTCACTCCAGAGAGACAAGTTCAGTTGCTTTTTCCAGCGTCTCAAAATTAGCATCTGGGAATGCTAGAGAAGTATAATCTGAATCCCTTGGGGATCACGGAATTTAACAGATCACAAGCTTATGGCTTCTGGTTCATTAAAGTGTAAGAATTGAAAGAATTCCTGTTCTAAGAATATGTTGTCCTAGGAATTCCCAGCACTGTCCTTGAAAAAAGAAGGGACATGATTCTCAGGCATTCATGGGCATCAAGAAAGCATCATGAGCTATATTTTTAAGCTGAGTTAATACTGACCATATTCCACAGCGGCTTTTAGGAGAGCATCAGCATGAGTAGACCCAAAAGCATTGCGAACAAATCGCCTCCGTCGGCGCAAATCATCTTCCCAGTAATCCAAGCGCCAGAAATCATGCAGTTGGCTGGAAAATAAAGAACACACAAATCAGCACCTACCACAGCTTGAACTGTATTTATATACATTTTAGTGTAATTTCACTGCTGCTTTCCCATTTCAGGAATACAATATTGTAAAAACATGTATTACTAAAACTTAAAATATTCTAGCGTTTCTTTACATGCATTTATGTATTATAAACCCCAGCACTGCCTGCCGCAAAACGTTCTGCCTGCTGCTAAAAACATTAATCACACTGAACCCATTAACAAATGCAGCATCAAATTACAAGTATTAATGGCACAGCTTGCTTTCTTTTACAGTGTTTTTAACAAGGCTTGTAAATCATAGAATGGACCTCAGTGCAAATAGTTTGCAATTTAATGACTATGGTCCCTTAGCAGACTGAACTTAAAAGTATAAAATATTGCCCACTTGAATTTTGTGGAACTATGATTAAACTAATGTGCTGAAATATTCATTGAAATAATTCCCCACTGCCCCTAGCAACCTGAGAAAATTGCAATTTTATTCATTATTAATAACACTGAATTAGAGCAGCAAAAAAGTTCCACCATGTGGTAATTGTCTTGGTAAATTATTATTCCAGCACTAACAGAGTACTAGGATGATTTTATAGCTCCCAGCTAATACAAGCCATTAACAACCATGGCCATCTTTGTGTTACATTGCCTTTTTACATTCAAAAGAATATTAAACTCCTGTAGAATGATATAAGCCATTGTTAATCTATATTAAAGCAAAAAAGTACAGATATATAATCATCTGGTATTCAACTTTGGTTCTAAACAACTGACCAGCTCCACTTTCAGACAACTTCCTGACCTTATCAGCACAAACCTCCCACATCTTTTTTTTATAAGATATTTGGGCAAAGCTGCATTCTAATCCAACATTTTAAAAACTTTTTGGATCACTAGGAAGAACCCAAAACGTTTTTGAATGCATCCTTGTCATCAAACTCATAATTGGACACACTATACTCTTAAAATTATTCTGCAGGCCATGACCTTGCAGACCCTAACTAGGGAACTACTGCTTTAAACTAGTCATTTTCAATCTATCTTTAATACCCTGGAGGTATGTGATCAAAAGGCAAAAAAAAAAGAGAAAAAAAAAAAAAAGAGAAAAAAGTTTACAACTCATGAATATAGGCTACATTTTTCTGGATTTTTCTAGCTATTACTTCAGCCACTGTTTTCTATACTGCCTTCATTTTGAGAAGCTATGTGCTGGTAGCCATTTCTAGAGGAAAAGTAGAAATATGCTAATGTAAAACAGACCTTTTCATTCTTTATAGTCCATTTAAGCACTTTTTTTGATGCTTTCATTAGTTATTGTCCAACTTCACTAACTGCTGTCATGAGACCTGGATCAGTTCTGGAGGGCAGAGCACCAAGGGGAGTGGATCTAGCATCCTACCATCCAGCCACTAACAAATTTTCAGAAGCAGTACATCCTAAATTTTAGTCAATGTTGGTGCTTTTTGTATTCTGAATGGCATTTTCAGTATATGCTTCTTAAATCTGTGTGAAGGTCCTACTTTTATTGCTGCCTTGCAGAACAGACATTTCACTTATTTACAAGCAGTAAGCAACTTCAGTGGTTTTTTGAAAGGCAAGAAACCTTCCCTTTTTAATTCCATTGAAGAGTCAGTCATGATAGGATAGAAGTAAAAATATTAATGAAACCCTTTTAAAAATAAGAGTTCTCTGAAATGACATATATTGACAGCAATAAAAAAACTCTTAGGTTTGTAAGAATGATTTAACTATGTAAGAATAAAAAACTTTATGAAATTAAGAAATATACAGAGATTAAAAAACTACATTTTAATTTTGTTCTGTGTTTAATCTGGTACTTCATTACTTTGACTAATCAGTCTGAAGAATACTGTATATTCTCAGTTTAAAGTAAACCAGATTTTAAAGCCACTATTTTAATGAAGTGTTAAGTATGGGAGTGATGAAATTGTCAGAGGATTAAGTCAATTTTGCAGATCCAAAAAAACATTACAAGTTCACCAGGGACTGAAGCTTGAAATATGTAATAATGACACAAAATTAAAATTTTGAGAGAAAAGAACAGAAACATCATTTCTAATTACAAATTATATTACTTCTAAAAACAGAACTGAAATTTCTTCCTACAGTTTTCTACAGAAGTCTATCGCACAATGTTACTACATACTTCCAGGCACTGGAAGATGGTATCTCAACCCTAAAGAAAAGGTTTCTGAATCTTAACTAGTTGATCTAAGATTTATTTTTGACTCTTTGAACAACATCATTAGCAAAAAACCAAGATATTTTTCCTACCTCGTTGTCTGAAAGAAAGCAGAGACTTCAAAAGATGATGGCTATACTTACAGAAAGTTTTGAATGATTGAGTTTCATCATTTGAATAACAGACAAAAAAAATTGTGTGATTTTCCTAAAATGTTATATTATTACATCTCTAGATTGGATTAAAAATACTTGTAAGTAGAAGACTGTGGCACCAGTTCCAGCCTAAAACTAAGAATTTAACCTGCTTTAGAAGTCCAGCACTATGGACTGAGTCAGTGTTAAATTGTCTAGCCCATAGATTACAGTACTTTAGAAATACCTATATTCTAATCCTGTGGATATTACTCAGGCTTTAAGATTTTTCAGGAATTTAGGTAGCTGTAAGGTAGTTCTAAATGATGCCTGTAAATTAAGCAGAACTATATTTTCTAATGCTGTACTAGGCACAAGTCAGTCCTAGAAGAGAGCATGTCTGCAAATTGCCCATATCTCTTTCTGCTACAGTGCATTTTTCCCAGAAGTGACTTGACTAAATCAAGTAATTTCAGTAATTTATTTCTGTGACAAGTACAATATTTCAATGAGCTTTACTTTTCTTAATAGTGTATATTATTAATAATCCTTATTTCCACAGCCAGCTAGATTACATGTAATTTCTCATTCCTCCATATCTTATACCAGTCAAGTGACATTTTGAATCAGGCTTGTTTCAATGAAGAAGTGCATATTAAGCACAATCTAATGAATTTTTTTTAAGAACTGAAAGTTTATAGCATCATTTATGAGCTACTTCTAAAGACTTTTAAGAAAAGAGAAATATATCTATATCTCTTCAACTGAACAGTTATTCAAAATGCACCCTAAAACACACGACCCAAAGAAGTCTGCATGATGAGTTTAACTGTCAAAGATAATTTCCTTACATTCCTTCCATCATAGCATAATCCAATATAAACCTTTCTCATTGTAATGAGAACTGGCATGAAACCAGTAATACTACAAGGCTACTAACAATGAAAACAATTATTTGGAATGGTGTGCATGTTGTAAATTAATCCCAAATTTCAGATGCGCAGTATTTCATGTAGTTAATACAGACAAAGAAAGTACATGTTTTAATGGAACAAAACCTATGGTACTACATACTGGAGGATTAAAATTTTTTTTCACTGCCACTGTCATCATTGGTGCCCACTTGACAGCTCGATGTGTATGTTCTCCTACTTCAAATAAATTTTTCTTGGCCAGCATGGGATGGAAAGGCAAAGTGGTATTATGCTGACCCGGGTAGCCAAGGTGGACTTCCATAAGTTGGAGCAAACAGCTTTGAAGTCTCTCAAGTGCAGGTTGCTCTAAAACTCAGATATGCCCCGAATTCTGCATAATATTCTTTACTGCCGTACCACACACACTTTCCATGTATATGGGGACAAAGATTATTGAGACAGACTGAAATGTTTCAGGTACCTCAATTACCCTCTTGGAGGAGAAACTGTGGCGTGTTCTGCCACCACAACAATTAAGAGGAACGTCAAGTCAGCCTGCACAGCAAAGTCCTCCCTGCCTTTTCACATCTCCATAGCTTGAACATTTGAATGGCAACTCTTGAAAAGATTTTCTGTTAACTCCTATGGCCATAGCTGCAACAAAGTGCATGGGAATGGTTTTTTCTTGGACCTATGAATACTAGCTGTCCTAAACTGTAAGTCTTTGTCCATCCTGTGGGCATTCAGCATCTGTGACAGCAGCTGCATGGCTGTGAAACCCAGTCCCTGTTCGTGTACAAGGTGCAGTTTGCTATATGTCACCTACAGCTACAGCAACTAGTGGCAAACATAAACAGTGGAGAGTAGCAGTACATGTCCATAAAAGATCCTCAGACTGCAGCCCAAAGGATGGGCTGCCAGATGGAAGAGATTAAGTTTGAATGTATTAATGAAGAAGAACAAGCCTGCAGGCATGGGGGAAGGGGAAAGAAGTTGTTTTGAAAAAGAGGTGGGTCACAGAACTGGAAGGATCTCAGAGAATCCATAGTCTTTGTAATACTGGGAAAATACTAGAAAAGGCAAAGAATCGATGATCTGTGATTTCAAGAATTAGTCCTGGTTGCTTTTGTGTGACATCTTTTGAAAAAGGAAATTATTCTTTTCACAGTGTGGAATTATGACTGTGTTTTGAGTAATGAGGAAAAAAAAAGTATATTTGGAAAGTTTAAAGCATTCCCCTAATGTAATATAAAGAACAGAAAATGAATGACATTTAAAGAAAAAAGTAAGTAAAAGAAAACTTGAAATACAAAAAGTACAACAATACTTATGCAATATTTGTAACAGCAAAGCCAAAATATAAACCTATTTGCCAGAAGATCCAAATAGCAGAAGTCTTCTGTAACAACAAAGGAGCAAATAAGGTTCAGAAGTGGTGTTGCAATAGCTACAGTAACTGTAAATAATATTAAAACATGGAAATATAAACACAGGGAATAAAGATGAGACTCTGAGAACCACCTAATGTCATGAAAACTGAAAAAGATGGTAAAAGAGGGGAAGGGTTTCCACTTGGACTTTGAAATAAGGATGAAATAGAGCACAGAGAAACTCTTAACAGCAAACACTAGTACTGATCATCAGAATAGGAGCAGAGGAGTCACCTTTGAAAAGCGGAAAGAGAACTGCCAACAGTTTCTCTCCTATGATCATATTACTAATGGTCTTGCATTAATAATGAAGGACAAGGCTGAGACAACTGAGAATTTGCTACATATGAAAGAGAGCAAAAACTATCAGAAGATGACTAATGATTAAAGAACCACCAAATTTATGGAGAACTTTCTAAGAACTGTTTCAAAGGGCAACACCATTGTCAGAACAGAGGGAGTGATTTATGTGGCTTTTATTTTCTTCTTAAGGCACTGGGAAAAGGTGTATTTAATACACACTCTTAATGAAGATTTCCAACTCCTGAAATTTCCGTGTCTTAATTTCAGTGAAAAAACTGAGGACACATCAAAAGCTGAAAACAGAAATCTCTCAATTTGAATTAATCTTCAGATAGACGAGATGTTAGAAAGGAGAGTAATGTCAGTAGATGTGAAAGGGAGGCTGTGGCAATAGAGGTGTTAATTTTAGCTATGGTAGCACTTAAACCTCAAACTTCTAAGGTAGTGAAATCCCAGGATTATGGATTTTAGTGTATTACATAGTGTCTGAAGGAACAAACTCATAATGAATACACAAACAAACAAGGACTAACAATTTACTGATTGCCTAGATTTTTTATAAAGTTTAGTTCTTCAGAATGAGTTGTTCACTCTAGAATGGCTGCTATATTATTAAATATTAGTAAACTTCTACCAAGAAGCAGTAGTTGTAGGGAAATAAGACTAACTATGCATAAAGCTATAAATAGGGGAAAAAATAGAGAGGAAAAAAGCCACATACCTCTCAAAAATAACAATAGAAGTGGCAATAACTCAGCTTTCTACAAAGTAAAACTAAAGATAAGTAGAAATTTTTAAATTCTTGAACTAATTTAACATAAAATATAAATTTAAGTTATGAGAGAGAAGTTTGGCAAATCTATCCAAATACTAATGGGCAATAGTAGGACACTGCATGTAGTACAGCTAAATGAAACAACACAATTTCCTAAAGTTATATACTTGGTTCCTTTTAGTTAATCCAATGACATTGAATGAACAACTGAAACAACATAAAAAGCGGATACAGAAATTGTCAGTGTTTGACTCACCAGAATCACACAGGGCTTTTAAGTAACAAAATATGAGTAACAACTGAATGCGATTGCACCAGATTCTGGAGATAATAAATTGTAAACTTAGAAACACTAAAATGAAATAAAATGTAGGGTTAGAATTAAGACATAAAAGACTATATTTGAAAAATAAGGAAAAGTGATTGGAACAATACTCTGGTTTAACTCAGATTTCTGGTTTGGAACCTTAATTCTGTTTCAGAATGTGATTTGCTGCCACTCCAAACAAAGAGGAAACAAACCACCCAAAGCCCAAAAAGCCATTTTTCAGTTTTACATAAAGGAAAATTTGGGCAAAATTTCCTTTTGGAAAATATCTTGAAAGAACATAGAGTGGTTTAGGACATTTTTATTTTTAATGCATATTTTGTTATGTCATGCTATCTCAGTACAACGAGTACTTAGTAAGATTTCACAAGTACTGCTGTGATACCACAGTTTAACAAACTCCAAGACAGAATGAATCGGGGAACACCTCTGTATTTCTTAACTGACTGCAAAAAAGAGACAGACAGAATGGCTTAGACTAGAAGCATAACTACAGGTGGCTAAAATTAAGTAAAATGTATTCCATGCTAAGTGTGCAGCTTTTCTTATTCAAAGTGTAGAAACATCTCAAAGTTTCATTGACACAAAACTTGATCTAGCAAACGATCACTAAATTTCAAGCAAAAGAAATTGTTTTAAGTTCTGACTAGTATGTTTGTTATAATTTCGCATCTGAAATAGGGACTGTGACATTAACATACACTCCTGCTGTTAGGAAATAAAATATGAAAATAAAAACATTTGAAGACTTTTATTAAATCAGAAGACTGAAAAAGAAAAAAAATCTGGTATTTCATAGGAACTTCTACCATCATAATTTTTTTACCAGAAGATTTGACCAAGATAATGTTTTCTGATTTAAATGGGTTTTAAAATGAAATTTCCATTTAACTCTTCTACTGTTTTTACACATATTACCTACTGTTAGCAAAATTATTTTGCTTGTTAAGCACATTATGTGTTAAACTAAAAGAAGAATAAAAGTGGGTACCCTCCGAGTACAAAAACAGGAGACCCCATGAAATAATACAATCTTTTGTCAAAATTGTCTGGAAAGTATTTTGTGATCTTACAGCTATAATCCATAAGAAATCAGATAAACATCTCAGAAAAAACTTCTTCATCTTAATTTAACAAAGTAAAATGCTGATTTAATAAATTAAATCAAAAGAAAAAGTTTTAGGACAACTATTAATCTTGCTATAAAGATGCTGTTTCTCAGACAAGGTTACCTTTAATAGATACAGTTCTTATGATATTTAAGATAGTTCTTATTTCTTATGACATCCAAGATATTTACAGAACTACATTAGGGGTTTTTATTCAATTGTAGATCCTTTGACCTCCAAACATTAAATATTCTTCCAGCAACAATTACCTAGACAGGATTCATCTGATAATACAGCTCACTACTTTTGTTCAGCTTTTAAGCCAAGCACATCAAAGTGCATTTGAGTAGGATACAGGGTGACTCAATTCTGCCTAGGGAAAGTGAACAATGGTTGCACAAAAACCAGATAAACTGGCGTTATGACCATTGAAAAGTAAGAGAATTCTTTCTTGTAGTTATGCTTTGCCTCTTATTTTCTGATTCCTTTTCTGCACAGAAATTAATTAAAAAAAAACCCAAAATCTCAACTCCCCCCCAAAAAGTCAACTCCCCTCCAAAACAACCCTTGCCTATCTGGGGTCTTTTAGTATTATTTCTTGGTTCAGTCGTAGCACTGAAAAGGGAAGACTGAGAGAACAATTTATTCAAATCTCACAGAGATACCCTCCTCCTTCGCCTTCTGCATGAGTACTAACTACACTACTCATGTAGGTGATAGGATATTTTGCTCTGAGTGTAATGAATACAGCTAAATTCTTTTGGCTGTTTTTTCTACCTTTTCTGGAGTGAAATTGAGAAAAACCCTAAAACACAACAATCTCTTTTCCCATTGAATTCTAAAGGACAATAATACCACTGCATTAAAAAATTCCAGTAAACAAAGCCGGAGGTTGTTTTTAATGTCACCCCCATACAGCCTACACCAACACAATGGAGAAGTCCTGAGATTTTGCAAATGTACTAATGAAGCAGTGACTTTTTACAAGAAAAATAAGTTACTCTCTATTTCAAGATTTCATGTATCATATTAAACAGATATCTAGGGGCAGCAGGGTCCTAGCTTATCAAAAAAATTCTGAGCCTTTATGACTTGTCTGCAATTCTAGAAGAGTTAAACAGTAGCTAAGATTTTGTTCAGTTAGGATTAATGTGCTTGGACAAATGAAAAACAATCCCCAGATTTCCAAGTGTGCATCCGAAGTAAAAGAGCTTGCTGAAGCTCTTGGAAGCTTCGGTGCCTCATTGGCTTACTTAAAGGTCAAACACTAAAGGCTCAGACATGTAAGCAGGGATAACATATGTGACTGCTGATGAGGATGCTGTCCCAGCTGTCTGCTCCACTCCAGATGCACAGATTAAGGTGTCTGAATCTCTTGTGAAGGAACTACTGAAGAACCTACTGAGCATACATATTACACTCCAGCTTCAAGACAAACAAGCAATGACTTGTCAAAAAATCTAGAGCTGCACTTTTAACAGAAACAGCATGGTTGAGATAGACAGCTAGGACTTGTTATCTCATTAGTTACTCCTGTTTGTAAGTCATGCCTCAAAGGTTATGGAATCCAGGAATGGAAATTTAGTCTCTCAAAGTCTTTAATCAGAAAAAAGAGAAAATGCTTTATCTAAATATTTTTAAAGTGTTATTCTAAAACTAAGAGGCACAGCTTTAGTTTTTTTTACATATACTATTTCTTAAAAACCCATAATGAATTACTGTTCCAAACCTTTATGAATTATTCAAGCTGCAACTGTTTAAAGGCAGCTAACTTATTAACCTGGCATTGAGATGAAATAATTAACTTCCTTGAGGCCTAAGAACAAACAGCAACAGTAATCAAAATCTAATAAATAAATAATAAAGTTTTACCTAGGCAATTGTTTTAATTTCCATCATGCAGAGCTGTTTATTAAAATGCAAGTCTAATAATACACTATTTTAAAAGAATTATTATTTTTGCAAAATGCCATTTCAAGCTTGGTAATTGGAAGTATTTGAATTCAAAATTTATAGAAGCCTGAAGTTTTACAACTCCTGCAAGTTTTTGGTACAGATTTCTTTTTCTCCTATCATCCAGAAGTTAAGAGCACATATCTTGCTTTAACCTAATGTTGTTCTTAAGAACTGAAACAAAGACACGACGGCCCATTTATTGGATATGCCTTGTCTAGTGAATAAACAGTTATTCCTATCCCCAAATATAGCTTGTATTGATGAAATAAACATTTGCCAAGGGGCATGGCTATGAACGCTATAGAATTTTTAATAGAGACCATGTTTACAGTACTATCAAATAAATACTGAAGTAATCTTAACTTTGATCTTTTTTCTTCATGGGAATTTTTGTGAGAGCTAAAAACCCAGCTTGGCAAGTAAATCAAAACTTTTCTATTTATACTTTATTTTTGACAGTCAAGAGGTTCTTCAGAAGTATAGAAACAGTCTTCTGTAAAACATCCCAAAATATATCAGCATGACCTAATGATTTATTTTGGCCTCTGAAAAATATTATATGAGAAGAAGCAGACGTGACATTGGGAAAAAAGGAAAGATGACACCAAATTCTAACTTCCCTGTTTTCTGTCTTGGAATAAAATAGCCATTTTTGTGGGTTCTGAAAAACAAGCAGTATATACTCTGAAGAATTTTTGCATACAAAGTATTTGGCAATCTGTTACTCTGGGTATACTTTTAAAAGTTTTCCTTCCTTTTAACTACTTAATCTGCTACACAATTGTAGGTGACAATCATGAGATATAGATGCTTTTTCCCTTGTCTGTAGCACAGATCTGTTACAGGACCATGTGTATCTTCTGCACTTTTCATGCACATTCACAGTTCAGTTCCTATTGTATAGTAAGCATGATTCCCTACAGGGATATGCTTTACAAATATGTTACAGACTGTGTATTTGGCTATATCTGGGTGTATGTTCTCAAACTAATACAATAGTTAAAAAAAATCAACAGGAGCAGTTTAATAAATTTATACAACCCTCCCCCACTTTTCTGTGTAGGATCACCCTGAGGAATTACAATCCACAACCTTGCTAATTAAGTGGATTTTATCCTTTACATGTTCATTGCAGGTTGTTGGTTTTGGGGTTTTTTTGGGACTTTATTATCGTAGTTTGTACGGAAGACGAAAAATGAGAAAGGAGTTCAGACCCATCTATTATTACACCAGAAAGGAAAGCTTGCTGACTAATCTAGTACTGAATTAGACAATTGATGGGGGGAGGAACCATATACTGGGAACAGAAGGACGTGCTGCTCTCCCTTCAGAGCATGGGTAGCCAAATTTCCTGATCCAGAAAAGCAAAAATCAAAAACTTCACACAATTGTGAAATGCAAACTATGAGTTGAGAAAAGAAAAAATTCTAAAAGTGGGACAAAGTGGGACAAAATAGAGCTGGACTCATCCTATACCTGGGTTTGAAGATAATTTGGTGATGGCATTTTTTGGTTTACTTTCTCTGAGCTGTGACTCTGGATAATTCAGAATATTTTGTGCCAAAGCTCTGGTGACACATGTCCTTGGAAAGAGCTGAAGTGCTGAAAAGTCACATATGGCTTAAGAACCATGTCACAGGTCATTTCACCCTCAGAGATTCTCCAAATTCTAATGACCAAATTGGGCAAAAATACAGTTTACTCTCTTTGTTCTTCACCAGTTTAATTCTTTTTTAAATTCTCGATTTATTTAGCTGCTCCAGATCTCCCCTGTGTAGCTCAATAGACATAATGTTTGAAGATGCTGTGAAGCTGACGATCACCCTATCTTTGAAAACTGTTTTCCTACAGACACCAAATTTCCTGTGACCTCACAGAACTTGTTTTCCTTTCTTACAGTCTGGGACACACAGTTTAATTACTGGGAAGGTAATACTAGCAATTAAAAGTTGTAATTTACTGGAAGGTTGAGGTTGTCAAATTATGCCAAATGATAGCTGAGTTGAGTTTCTTTTATCTAACTTAAGATGTCAACATTATTGACATTTAACTAATCAACCCAGGCCCATTCTGTAGGCAATGGAGAGAACTAGTTTCACCTTGGGAAAAGTTGGGTGATAGGATAGGAATCTAGTGCTCTTGTATCAAGTAACCAAGGTCTCAACACTGTGGAAAATAAAAAGCTGGGTTTCTCATGAAAAAAACTGCCCTCTAAGACTTGTGTGAATTGTCGAGGGAAGGATCATGTCAGAGAACTCACATGACTGAGTGAAATCCAAGAGGCAGGATTCAGAAAAGTAGAATTATAGGCTATATGGGTCCTGCTAAATGAGAGAAATGGAGAATGTGGTTGACTGACTTGTCCCAGTCTTATATTACTACAAGTAAAAGTAACAGGGAGGTATCTTTTCATCACCTGATTGACCTGATAAAGGGAATCCTGAAACATAAAATAAGCAACAGCTAGAGAAACCATCTTCTCTGTGTAAATTAATATAAAAAAAAAAATTAAAAATTCCATTTTTAATGATTGGGCTTATGATTTTATTGCTATAAAACAGAAATGGAGAATCAGAGGGTCAGCATTCAAAATCCCCAGATTCAGACTGCAAATGCCTTATTTGAACTTATTTGATACCAAATAAGGAACATAAATAGTAGAAATTCAGGAAACAAAAGTTATAGAAATTCAAGCAATCAAAAAAAATTCTGACACTCTCAAAAATCAGACTATATTATTAAAGCAATTGAGAAAGTCTAACAGTTAAACACTAAAGCAATTGAGAAAGTCTAACAGTTAAACATGAATCCATGGTGTAGTATATAAATATTTTTATGGAAGAAATAGAATTTTTTAGGCCTAATTATAAAAAGAAGTATGAGTCTGTTATAGTACATGCCTATATGAAATCCCATTAAAGTCAACAACATATTTAAAATGAGATATGTTTTGGGACCTATTCTAGGGGCTTAATTCCACCAAAATCTGAAAAAGTGTTTTATGCTGATGGTAAAATAATATCAAAGCATTTTTCTATACCACAGATTGAAAAATGATTGGCAAAAATATATAGAAATTGCTGTTTATACATTAAAATAGGACTTTAGTTGAGGTTATTTTGTTAACTTTTTTCGTTCTCTTTTTTTAAGAAGCAAACCACCAAACACAAAAGACAAACAATGAAAAGATTCCAAGATGCCCAGTAAGAAATTGATTGAATTGACACCAATGTGAAGAGCTGCTAAATCACTCTGAAAGATTATTAATCTTTTTTACAGAAAATAAATGTAGAGTTTATTCTCATCTCCTGCCTTAAAGGACTTTTAATTAAATTCATGAGTCTTGTATAGTTCTAGAATAGCTTTTGCCTACTATATCAGACTTTATTTAAGAAACCAAAGCAACATGTGACTAGGTCAGTTAATACACATGCCAGCCAGGCCTGTACTCTGTATTGCTCAACAACTATGCTATTTTTTTTCCTAATGTATAAGTGAACTAGCAAAAGGCTCCTTGTCCTATCAGCAGAAGACAAAATAGTTCAGTTCTTTCCTCTATATTGTTATGTTGATGGATATTTGTAGAACACAAACTTCCATGTGTCTTTCTCTTTCCAAACCATCTAAATTAAGTTGCTTTAGTCATAGTCATATTATCACTGACTTGAAGCATCCCTGTCTTTCTATAGATGCTCTGCAGGTAGTAATGTGGTTCCAAATTGCACACACAAACTAAGGTACAAAATATATAATATCTACTATTGTTCTAACAGTAATATCCTCCCAAGGAGCAGTGCAGCTGAATTATGGACCAAGAAACCAACAACTTTTTCTAGTTTAACATTAAATCTGTCTAGAGTTTCTTGTGTGGTTTTGTGGGGGGAAAAAAGGCCCCACAAAAATGTGTTCCCATTCACAGCAAATAAGGATTCTGCTTCAACTTATCCTATCCCTTGAAAAATGTATGTAATACTTCCTTTGCTTAGCTTCAGGAAGACCTTTGGAAAATGACACTGTACCATGATATCTATGTAAAATGCTATGAAAATACTCTAGCTTTACCCTCCACCACACTTACAGCTGTGTTATGAATTAATTCCTTATAGGAACCCAAACAAGCAGTATAAGCTCAACAGATTGATAATGAAAAAAACCCCACCATTAACAACAACTCCAGTGTGTCTCTGACTGTAGTGATTTAATAAGAAGCAAGAAGGCAGTATGCTTCAGAACTTATTCCCTATCAGTAATCCTATCACTTGCCAAAATCCATTTACTTGATAGAGAGTCTTGGTGCTTTCTGATCAGCCTTTGACCAGCAGCAGGAGTGTTGGTCCTTGCACAACAAAACCCTCTTTGCTGATAACATAAATATCTGTACAGACCTCAGCATGACTGACATAGTAGAAGAGAAACACGTTAAAAATCTCACATTCAAGGAAACATGAAGTCCAGAACTGACTCTCAGTAATACACCCTTCTTAGACACTGATTTCCTCGAGTTTTATCAGTCACCAGTTAATAGTCACAAATGCATTGACTCAGTCATTTCTTCCCTTAGGGTCTACTCTGCCATCATGCAAAGGCTGATGGCATGAAACCATTCAGAGTCTGCCTTCAGAGCAGATTCACAAGAAACACTGAAAACTCAGAGTACAAGGAGAAAAAAGGGAACATTATGGAGGATTCTTGGTTGAACTGCTAATAGCTCTTTTATTTATAATCCTTAGTGTTTTCACTACAAATGTTTATAAAAACTGCTTAGTGAATATCTCCTGCCTGCAACAGGCCTTTGAAATTAAGCAGGAAGAAAGCAATCAGGTCGGATCATTGCTCTTTCTGATATTAAATACTTTTCTGGTGTGAGATAAAAAACTTTGGAAAAAATAAAATCTCTGTTCTTCTTTTGCTCCATAGGACAATATTGACAGCATTGCCAAAAAAAAAAAAAATTAGTGTAATACAGTCTTAATGCTTCTAGAGCACCAGCAGATATGGCACTAGAACTACATGGAAATTTGTAGAAAGATGAAGAGGAATCTCTCCTTGCTTTGAGAGGTCTTACTTGCCAGATTAATTTTTTGCCCAAGAGTGCTCAAGGTGTATGCATGAGGGGAGAATCAATTTTCAACTAATATTTGCAAGCAAGTACTTTTTAATTTACACATTGTGTATCAAAAAATAAAGGAACCATCATTCATCACTGTGAAATACACATACACCCGAAATGCCAGCATCCAAAGGCATGAGAATTCCATTCACTATACAACATTATGCCTGCAATCGTCTGGCGATACTCTCAAAGCCTGTGACAGCAAATCAAAATTATTTCTTTCAGGCTTTGCCAACAAAGTGTTTCTCTCTCAAATATACACAGAAATAATATTTGTGCCTGGACCACTACAGCTGATTCTATTTGAGAGTAAATACAATCATACAAGAAAGGCTAAGGTGGACGCAGCATGCTTCCCTCATGAATCACCAAAGTTTTGTGGAATGAAACACTGTCAGCCTTTTCTGACAATGCTAGCTCATTTTAAACTAGCGAAACATTAATTGGAATGGGGAAGGAAAGGGCTACAACCATACAACTACAATCTGGCTCAGACACAGGCTCATCTCTTACAACATTGTTCCCATTCTTTTTTTTTTCGGCTTTTGAAAATATTGAATCAGTGTGGAAGGTTTAGTCATTCCTGCTTGGCTTCCTTTTGGCAATAAAGCCACAACCTGGCTGGCACATTACAGATGCAGGAAAAAGGGTGGGTGGGAATGAGACACAAACAAGTACATATGTGTATCATTCTCTTCTCTCTGACTATTACACAAAGTAAAATAGCTCCAGCTGGAAGGATTAACAGAGACCTGCTCCAGAATAAGCTACAGGCTGCTAGGGGAGCCTCCAGGAAGGTGAAAAAGGCCATTCTGGAGCCCGGCAGCTAAACAACAGAGACATAACTGAGAAGGATATGATAGCAATCTTTAATGTTATAAATGGCACCAAGATGGTGAGTTGAGACCAAGGACTCACTATTTCTCCTAAGAAAAGACCTAGAGAGAACATAGAGTTATCAAGCAACAAGTTCAAAACAAATGATGGTGCACTATGTGTGGATTTCTCACACAACATACTCAAGAGTATGGGGTATAGGGTACTCAATGCTATGTAATATTGTGGTCAGCAGAAGTTTGAATGAGTTCTTAAAAGGATAAGACATTTCCTTTCACAGATGGGAAAAAGCCCACCAGAAGTTATTAAACTCAAGGATATCGCCTCTGGCTCAGGAAGTCCCTGAGCTACAATTTGCTGAAAGCTGGGAGGATATGCTGGGGGAGTATCAAGGTAAAGTCACCTGGGGAAACACTACACTCTTCCCCAGGTCTCTGCTGGCAGCCAACAAATACTGAAGTAGCAGACTTGTAATCCTATTCCTGCAGTTTGCTGTTATAGGGTTTTTCACTGTTATTTTGGGGCTGATTGCCCACTGCCGCTACTCAGCCCCATGTCATCAAGGTTTGAGTCAACTGACTTTCTTTCCTAGGTTAACTGTAGTACTAAGTAATTTGTGCCATTGCTCAGCTAACGAGCATAGGACAGAACATTTTCAGCAGGAGGATTTAGGCTCTGTAATTATTCTTCAGGAGAAGGTTTCATACAAAGGATAAGACATACTTACGCATACTACAAAATTCATAGGTCTTGAAATATAAACTAGATTCTAATATAAAACCCCCTAAGCTTATGAGCTTTTAATTTTTTCCAATGTCATCTAGTTCTTACATTCACAGCCAGCCTACAAATAGTAGTCTGTAACATTTGAATAAGTTGACTATTTTATAATCTTAACATTTATTCTTTTTGAGTAAGTGCAGTAAATACAACTGTATGCTGTTAAGTAAGGGAAATTGACATACCCATGAAAGAAATTCACCAGGTTTCATCAATATTATGGTATTTTGCTAGTGTAAAAGAGAAATCAACCTAGCTGCACTGCAAATGATACAATATAGAATACACAATTTCTTTTACATATTTTTTGATAAAAAATACCCCTTTTTGTTGCCATTCTTTAAATGGAGATATGAATAAAATTACAAAGCAGCTGTGTCAGACAGTACACTTTCTATAATATGTATAGTGTAAGAACATTTTGGAAGGAATATCTTTAACAACTAAACTCCATGGGATTAGACTGCAATGAAAATGTTATAACTAAAATACCTTCAGAATTTCAAAAGTGACTTCTTTAGTATGCCACCAAAAATTGTGAAACAAAAAGAAATGTGAAGTTAAACAAAAGGAAAAAATTAGTATGCTTAAGGCAGCAGTTGATCCATTTAAAAACCACCACTTTATCTGTTCTCTTTTCCTTTGCAAAATCCAATAAACTGCCATTATATTCCTTTTAAATGGTTCCATTACAAGGATTCTATAACAACAGACTAATCTCTTGATAATTATAATAAATGCCTGTAATCAAAGCAGGAACCACTTAAAATAAGGAGAAAGGCTGTTTTCCATCAAATTCATTGTAGTTCTGTGACCTTTGGAGCATTAAGCTACATCATACGCTGCCACCTCTAACTGCAACATAGCTTTCCTACCAATCTTGCTCAAATAAAAATAAAAAGGACGCAAGATCAATGGAAATGTGGATTGACACATGGTAAGAGTTCTTACTTTCCAGCTCTGAGCCTTGTAGAACATAAAAACCTCAATTCACAAGATTCCAAAGGCTCAAAGCTGGCAAGATTCAGCCAGCAGCTCTTTCACGGGCTTCCCTTCAGGAGGGAAAGGAGGAAGGACCAGACTGGTATTTTAAAAGATTGTGCTATGGAAATGTGAGCTGTATATCAATACTAATGCTTAAAAAGTATTACTTTTCAGAAAGAAAGGACATTTTATCACAAAACTCGATATTGTATTCACATGAACAAACAATGTTTTCCAGAGATCATTTAAGAAACTGAAGGCTGATAAAATTACGGGAAATGACTATATATGATCAGAATGGCTTTCATCTGCATTTTGTTAGACCCAGCATTGATTTCACTTTTCAGCTGTGAACAGCAAGAGGCCAGCTGTGGCCAAGGGAGAGAGCAAGCAATGAACCAGGGTCACAATAGAGGCCGAGTTGTCAGAAAATTTAACACTTTTAACGACTAAATCTCAGCAAAAAAATCTTCGACTTACAACCACTTGAAAATTATATCCAGCGGGTCCCACAAACTGTCAGAGAATAGAAGATTTAATTTATGACAAAGTAAAACCTTTGAACTCTAGTTATGTGAATAAACAGCATTATAAGGGGAAAACAAACAAAGCAAGGAAAATATAAAATACATTGCCTTCAAGGCAGAAACAACTATATTTTACTTCCTATTCCCAGATGTGTTAAGGGGAAATTTATGACAGCATACTGAAAAGCAAGATTCCCATTGTGAAACCCTTCACATTTATTTAACTAAGCACAATCATTGAAAATGACCTTTATCCAAACCCTTCACAGCTGTCTTAAAATGATCTAAAACTATTGCCAGATTTTCTTAAACTAACATTACTTAACAAAAAGTCATTACCCCAGGGCCATATTACACTACTGGCAAGTAAACACAAATCTATTTTGAACAACACGATACGAAGTTTTAATGAAATATTGATAACAAATTGAAAACTCCCCATTAAAAAGGTGCCAAACAATACAAATCATCTTAGTTTTCTGTTCAAGCAATAAATATTATTTCCCTATTTCTGATAACATATTTATCACCTATTAGACATACATATAAAGAGAAATATGGCTACTGCTTTAAAAAAATCTTACATTTAAAACTGTTATTAAATGAGGTGTCAAAATTATTTTTAAATGCAACTGTTCTAAGCAGCATATAGTGAAAAAATATCATCATCTGTTCTCCAAAGACAGCACATCTAGAGTGTACATTACTTTATAAAATTAAAGGGCTATGGAAAATAAATTCATATGGCAGTTTTCATTGCAGTACACTAATAATTTAACAGAGCATTAATCACATTTGGTTCCAAGACTTAAAAAGCACTGTGTCAAAACGATGAACACCTTAATATTTCTCCCTTTTTTTCTTTTTTTACATTAATACTAAACATTAAGATTAAAAGATTGTTGCAGGAGCTGGCCTCCTGCAGGTCCAGGTCAACTGACTGGGATTAGGGAAAACAAAATTAATCATACTTGTGGATTCAGAACAGAACAGCTTAGTTTTTAAAATAATAGTATAGAGCCACATTGAATGTGGGTATATACTGTGGGAAGGGGAGGAGAGGACTGTATTAAGGGGCTGGTTAGTTCAGTAAATCATGGCTTTAAGATAAAGATGATTACGGTGGTTCCTTGGTGTGAGAGGAGAAGGGTACAGGAGGTTCATTTCACCACCAAGTAATTATGCTGACCCAGAGCGTTACCATTTATCATGGCTGAAAGATGACACTCACTGTTAGCCAAGGGAAACTGCTAGTCACATGCTTCCATCTAGATCAATACACACCACATTTTTCTACAGCCAAAAGTAATTATACAACAGCAAACTTCACAATCAATACCCACTCGAGATAACTTATATTCTGCTGTACAGACATGAAGGTATGGCACTGTTGACTGCCACTGAAAACTACTGCATGTGACCCAAATTAAAGGGTTTTCCCCCACTGTTACAAAGGATTTTGCTATTTTCTGAGAAAATCTGTATCCTGTTTTCTCTGTCATTAAAAACAAAGAACATCCATGCAGGTTTTAAGGACCCGCAGCTGAAACTGATGTTCGTCTTACCATTTCATAAAGCCTCACTTAACACAAAATAAAAAAGAAAATCAGTCAATTAAAGAAAAATCAATCTTCCTAACCATTGAAAGCTGAAATACTTTCTGAGGCATTAGTTTCTAAAAGCTGAAGACCTTTGTGAACTTAAGAGATCAGAAAAAGAAACATATATACCTGAAGTATTAAATCAATGTCATTTTCAGTATTAAACACATAAACACATATTCATATTTGCTTACAGAGATACACACGTAGCATTACCATCAAGCTAGCTAGTACAAAAAATTAGGCTTTAAGAGTTTAGATATTATTTCAAAATATATCTAAATGTCAGTTTTGACAACTGCTTTCAAAAAGGCAGAGCTTAGTCTTATAAACCAATCTAACACATCAAGAAAGGTTAGAGGGAAGAAAAAAATCACTACTTCAGTAAAAAAAAAAAATTGACATCCAATTTTCAAGCTGATTTATCAGTGGAAAGCTAAAATTGATAGTTTGCCATTACTGGATAGCAGGCTGTCTAAGAAAGCTGTTACAAAGCCTTTCATTTTGATTTAGCCACATGGATCAATACAAACCTATACTGTTTCAATTTTAAAAATATTGATTTTCTGATATAACCTCTGCAGGAGAACATTCATCACCTGCCATACTAAAAAATATTGAAATTTATTTTGTAAACTTTGATTCTCAGCAAAATATAGCATTCTACTGAGTGAAGTGAAATCTATTTTTCCAGATAACAGCTAATCACTGCTAAAATGTATTTTGAGTAACATCCTTTTGCCTTTCCATTTCAGTGTCTAACACTGTTAATCCTTTAACTGGATTCATACCAAAGAAGATAATAAAATTTCCCTTTGTTTTCTCATCAGGTATCTTGAGATTCCTTGCAGTTTTAATGGCTAGAACAAAATAGAACTTCAAGTTAAAATATGCACTATTTTGCTTCCCCAGTCTAGAAACACTTAATGGTTCAGGAGGATTATTTCTTTTTTTAAGATACCAAAGAAAAAAAAATTCTCTAAGCAGAAACAGCTTATGACCTGCTTAAGACATTTCTGAGTACCACATTGCTGGCACTTGTAAATACAGATACACTGTCCAGCCAGTGCAGCAATACAGAGAAGACACTGAACAGGTTTTAGGAAGAAATACACCCTGGATAAAAGCGTAAGAATTTTCTTAGCAGTGTATGAGAAATAAATGAGAAAAACCATAATCCTATGTTTGGAAGGATACAGTCCAGGGGCAAGATTTAGGCAAGACCTAATCGAGGGTATAGATTACTAAGTGTATGTGCAGAACTTGTTCTGGTAAGACAATACCATTCAAAGTGCTGCTTATTATACAGAACTGCAAAAAATTCCTAAATTATTAAGTTAGAAACTAAGTTAAATTCCTGAAAAGCAATATTTTCATAATGTAAAGAATATAATAAATTCTAAACTATCTTTGCAAATTTACTGTCATGAAACCAGGGTAGAATTTCTTTGTAGACTTAAGGCTTAGTTTGGATAGTGTGTACATTTATGTAATACAAGATGCTATAATTTTTAGCTTTTGGATACTAAATTCACCTTCCCACAAGTACCTGAAATCAAATAATAGCAGACATCAAAACACCTGAATTAAAAATAAAAGAAAATTAGTATCACAAAAATTCTGTAAGACAGAGCTGGGAGAGAAAACCACAGGAAAGAACCCGAATCATTCAACTGAATATAGAAGTAAGAAGCTTGCTAGTCAAATCAGATGTGCCTTTTCATCCTGTTCCAAAAATGCCAGAAACAGATCTTAAAAGCAATAGCAATGGCTTATGCAGCTAGACTGGATTCTATAGGAGCTATCACACAAATCCTATTATTCTGATGCTGATGCTGATTCAGATGATGATGATGACTTAACCCTCAAAAGAGTGAACACAGTGAATTTGAGGCATAGAAAAACCTACAGAACTACATGACTAAAGCACGTTTAAAAATAAAGCAAAACAGCACTAAATACTTAAGACCATTCTCTTAACAGAAAAGATACTTATTAAGCTCTACTTTTATTGTTTTTTCTTCCATCAAGAGATTTCAGATGACTTTGTTAGCAGTGTATCACAATTCACGTGTTACAGGTGGGGAAAACAAGGCGGATAGATAAAGACTGGTATGGTTTATTCAGCATTGAGATGTCACCTCACTGGCACCACCAAGATTATAACTTCATTATTTAGGGCATAAAGTGACTGCTTTAATACCTGAAGTAAGAGTCTTTCTTTCCCATATGAATTGTTCTGTGAATTCTGGAGGGGACAGTGGGTGGAATGGTTGGTATGCCTTGGTTGGAAGTACCATGAATTGCTGCTCTGGTTTGTTCTCGACACTTATTAAATCCACTATTCCCATAAATGTGTATATTTTCAACAAATATTTAAAATAATAGAAGAAATTTGGATAACCATAATTACAATCTTCATATGTTACTCAGTTTCTTAAAAATCTAGCATTTTCAAAATAGAATTATGTTTATGATGTAATAAAAATTTATCTTGGTGCAAAATAGTATTTAATAATTTCCCTCCTAACAGGAGAGGAAATGAAATTAAACAGTTTTGTTTAATTTTGTTTTTAGAGAAAAAGTAGGGCTTGCTTGGTCTCTGGGTTTGGGATTTTTTTGTTTTATTCTTTTTGTTTGTTTGTTTTTGTTGGGGTTTTTTGTAGGGTTTTTGTGTTTTGTTTTGTTTTTTGGTTTTTGCCTTTTTTTTAGGGGGTTTATTTTGAGGTTTGCTTTTTATTTAATGAATAAATAAAGAAAAAACCCAGAAGTAAAATATCTTGTTGACAATTGGTCTGCCATCATCTAATAATAGCAACAAATAAGTAAAAATACAGCATTTGTAGTAAATGTGCTTAAAGATCCTTTCTTCTATTAAGGCTTTTCTGTATCTAACAGTATTCAGTACAATAAGAAAATGACCTTCTAAAAAGTAATGACGGTGATTACCCATATAATGGCTGTAGCATGCAAATATACAGCAGCCATGTAAAGGAACAAAAATCAGGCAGCAACTTTGCAAGGCTTAAGGGCTTAATATTTTACAGCACCAGAATTAATGGAAAAGTTAATGTTGCATTGAATAACAGTGAGCTGCTCAGCTGCTGCTAGTGCCGCAGAACATTTAGATCATGGAAATAACACATCATTTTTTCACTCCTATTGCTTTCCTGATCCACAGATAAACAACTGTCACCCACCCTCAAAATCACATGCAAAATATTCCTGCATTATCCATGAATGCTTAAGAAATACGCCCAAGCGTATAATTTCTAAGACTGAAAACGCAAATAAATAATTACACCACAAAACTAAAATAATTAAGCAACAGTGCTGAAGAAAATCTCAGAGATTGTACCCTGTAACTTTATTCATACTATGGGACAAATGCATGCATGAGCGCAGTCACTTAATGCAGTACACAAATGAAACAGAATTTTTCAGTACTCCTATGTCTTAATTCTTGATTTTAATGAAATATTTCAATGAAATATCCAGATAAGACAGTCATTTTACATCCCCTTTTCTTTTCCATATACTAGAGAGTATGAACTACTGAATGCACTCAGTAAAGCATCATTTGAAAACCTTTCAGTGATCCAAATCTACAGGTAAGTTTTGGAAAGTAAGAAACACCTAGATACTGTAAATGGAGGCACATAATTGGCTCTAAATTGAGTTGCATGGACAATTATGTTTAGGCAGAAAATGGAGGAAGGGTCCACAGATCTTGTGACTATAAATCCTGTAAACCATGTCCCATTTCACTGTTGTTGGTTGGTTTAAAAAGAAAGTAAGCTGTTATGTAAATATAGAGAAAATCTTGGTTTATACCAGCAATCTTTCCCTTCTTCAGACAAAGACCCCAAGGGCTCTTCTCATCTTGATTCAAATGTAAAATGTGAAGACATATCAGAACTTAGAATTTCTATTAAGGAAGTTAATCCTTCCTGGAATTCCCAAAAATTATTTCAGCTCATGAAGGGCTTCAGACTTTAATGTTTCTGCACTAATGTTGGATTAGTAAAATTTTTTTTTATTTTGTTGCTGATTGCCTTTTTTTACCATCAGAAGGAGAACAAAGTGAAGAGTGGTGAACACAGCTATGGAAAGTGGGAAGATACACCCCTTTCTTTTCTGTTCTCAAAACAGTGAAAAATGTGCTACTATTTTTAAATATTGCTAGTATATTGAAATTCAGCTCAAAAAGTAATACATATGCTTGGCTGATACTTTACAGTTTCACTACTGATTGCAGACATGATAATAAAGTTGGGGAGGAAGGACCACTGCTTACAGAGCTTTCCTATTTTCTGTCAGATCAAAACCCAGAGGATCTACAAAGTGACTCTTCAGTCACACCTACAGATATTTCTCAGTCAGACAGTAATTGTTAGGTAGTATGAAAATCTTCCTTTCCCTACCTTAATTCATCTGTTGTCCAAGTGCCTACAATTTCTGGAGCAGATCTCATCATCCAGTTACGTGCATGCCAATTATATCATTCACTGACCTACCTTTATGTGTCTCTAATGTCGGTGATGATATTAACCATGAATTTCTAATCAGGTTGAGAGAGTACCAGTAGAAGGTATGTATCTTGCCTTTATAACTGCTAATGTGGATGAGTATGGGGATAAACCAATAAAAATTTCAGACTATTGGAGACAGTGGAGAACCTAAGACGTCACTAGCCAGGAAACTCAAATATGTACTAAGAGATACCTCAAAACTTGCCTGTGATTTAACATCTTATAAATGTTATTGAAACCACGAATGACACAGGGGTGTCTAGGTGTTTACTTGTTACGGAACGTCCATTGTAAACTTTTAACTTTTACAGTTGAGATTTCTTCCTACAGATTTTATGTCTTTTAGAAAACAGTAATATTACAACTTTACTGTGAGGATTCTGAAAAGTTAAATTTAACAAAAAAAGGGTAAAAGTAAATATATTGTCTTAATCCTAATAGAGAAAAAGTTTCTAGCAGTACATTTTTTTAAATTTTAGCGTACACAAATTGATAATTTGTGGATTACTTTTAAAGAAGGGGAATCCTCTAAATAAATATTTCATTGAGAGTGCCACCCTTAGAAATTTGTCAGTGTGACTGAAATAAAGGAGCTATTCTAATACTTTCAAAATAGAGCATTCCAAAGAAAAGGTCTCTGTTTAAAATTTAATGGTGTCCAACAGAACCTTTTGAATGTCCCTGCTGAGCTGGCAATCACACACTTTCACAGCTCAGCAAAAGGTTATCAAATGATACAGTTATACAGGGAGTACCGTAGCTAAAACCCAACACTGACCTGTAGATTTAGCTTCCGCAATAAACATACAAAAAAATTAATGCACGTGGCTTCCACTGGATGTCCATTCAGAAAGGAGCATGAACGGATATCCAGTGGAGGCCAGATGCATCCTTTTTTTTTATTGTGTGTGTTTCAGAAGAAACATGTCTGTTTCTTTCCGGAAAATAATATATTCATCACCAAGCAAGAACAACATAAACAGCAGCATTTGTGAAAAAATCCAGTAAAAAACTATGCCTGAGCATACTGATAAGCTAAAGGATGATTTACCCTAAAGAAAAACATAATTTCTATGTGAAAAATAATTTTCCTTCTTTTAAAAGATAGTTGGTAGGATTTTTCTAACACTATTGAATTATTCATAAATTCCAATCTATGTTTTATACTAATTTTAATATTTTGGTTTTATTTAATAAGGCTTCAAAACTTTATAACACCTGCTTTGTTAAAATGTAACAGACCATATAGTTTTCATTGAGGATATTTCCAAAGAAACTGACCATTCCACACAAATTTCCAAACGGGTTTTTTCTAAATTTTTAATTCCAAGACTTAAAAATGAAAGGTAGTATATACTTCAGGAATAATTAAACAGTTTGTCTGTCTGGGTCCTCTAAAAGTATACAAACTGAGATTTTTACTAAATCATCATGATGATCTCACATGAAAAGACTATTATGAAAGAAACTTCTTTCTTATTCAATCTTGTCTGGCATTTAGCCAAAAAATGTGGGGTATCTTTTTATTTTCTCTCATTCTTCTCACTGGTTCTTAACTGAGATTGAAATCATAAAGGATAGTAGAGTCCATTTTGGGAGATACATATCAAAACCTGCTTCTGGCTTATCTTCTTTTTTGACAGGTTTCACTCACTCAATTTTCATAATTTTTAGCTCAACAGTTCAGTATGAAACTCTACCACTGAAAATACTGTCTGAAGTTCACTAAATAAATTTCATCTACTATTAAGCTGTCATCAACTTTGAAAACTTCACATTTTATTCAAGAATGTAGAAGAGTTTAGGGCTATATTCAGTGTAAAAGACTACTATATGTTTAAAAATAATGCATTGTTACCTAACAGAAATTGGAAACTTTAACGTCTAGACATCAAGGAAAATGAAAGTGAACATTTTTTAATACCAAAACAACACTGCCACTCACTGTGAGGCAAATATATCATGCTTTACTTTCCTCCATGTTTTCACATACCACAAGATATATTATGCATAAAAATTATCGCACTCTTATGGCAAAATGTCCCAAAGGCTTCAGTAGTTTTTATAAACTGAGCCTAAGAGACATCAAATTTACTTTGCTCTTTATGTACATTTTTATTGCTTCCTACCATAAATGCACACCTAGCTTTCAGTAAATCATCTAAAGAAATATCTTCCACATGAATATTTCCTAGATTCAGATTGTGAATGTAACAAAACCAAAAGCATCCCCACTCAAAAAATATAATTTGATATCAGGAGAAAAGTGAAAAAAAACCCAGTGGGAATCTGAAAAATTAGGACACTTTAATTTTAAGAAATAATTTAAATATTAGTCCTTTGGCATTGTGTATACAGACTATTTTTCAAAACAATAGGTAGTGTTCTCAAATTAAACACAGAATATATGTGGTTTATGAATTTTTTGGTGGATTTTCTAATAATCTAGACAACTGGATAATTTGCTACATTATTGGATTTTAAAATGGTTCAGCACTACTGAATGTTTAAGAAACACTTACGGTATAAGACTATATTCCTGAAGCTGAAACAATCATTGGACTCTGATGTTCATCTGTTTTATTGAACTACCTGCAGGGAGCTTTATGGGCATACAATCATGTCAAGGTCACAGGATTAAGTGAGCAGTGATGACAGTAAACAAGCCCTTTCTGTATATTTTAAAGGGTCTTACTGAGTTACTTAAAATGCCATAAACATAAATAGTCTCCTATCTCTACAACACATCCATGACAGATGACTTCAAAATGTAACACTCCTGAGCAATGGAGCTTTACAGCCTAACCAACAGTCTATATTATTGACAACAGATACCAACATAGTGGGGAGCCCAAATACTGGGAGAAGCTTGCAGTCTGTCATCTTCAGATATATTATGTCTGTAAGTGTACAAGAAATCCACTGCTGTATTGCACAAGTATTACTAGGTAGACATGTGAGGAAAAGTGAGCAAATACAGCAATGGGAAATTTTCTTCCCTCATGGTTTCTACTGAGTTTCTACTTCTTTCTGAATTGGAGGCAGGAAAAGAAGGAGAACCTTTATGGCTATTCTTGTGACTGGTACCCTGGAAGCTGAATGGCTGCATGTGCATCCACATGCTAAATCCACGGCTAGACTTAAGGAGGAGCAGAAGTCCCCCTCAGTTTGCTAAGAGTGGCCTTCCTCCTGATATATGTATAGTCCTACAATAAATATATATATGGCAAATTAACTGTATGAAATTTGGATTGGTATTCTGATTACTGTTCCTCCAGTTAAAGAAACTTGACATCAAAGGATCTGTTGTCCCTAAGTCTTAAATAAAAACAAAATTTACGATGCTTTGCTCTTTTTTTTCCATTAACAAAAGGGGAACCCCAAATTTAGGCAGAAACAGAACATATTGAACTAAAGAAGAAAAAAAAAGTAAAGAAGAGAAAAAATCCTCTTAATGCAGAAGTAATAATGTGAAAGTGCAGAAGACTTCTTTCTTTATAATGAAATGAAATGTGCTGTACTTCCTAGAGATAAACAAGTCTCTCTGTAGAGTTGAACAAGTCTTTCTTGAGCACCACTTGTTTCTCAACATTTGAAAACACTACCTCTTCCCAAAAAAAATATTTTCTTATGAGGTTTCTTCCAGCTGTAGGAAAAAATCCATAGAACAGTGCCACAGTCCAAAACAACTGAGTAACCTTGCACAAATACAGAACCGAATATACCCCACATAAGCAAATTGTGCAGTTGCTCGTACAGCCCATCTCTGGTTGTACAATATTCCTTTCTTGGCACGTATCTCTATGCTGTAAATACCACCCTACACCTGTTATTAGAAAAGGATACAGAATTTTTCCATCCCCCTTTTTCCATCATGCTTGTCAAAATCCTCAGCTCCATTAGCAAGAGCTCCTTCAAATAGCCTCTGCCTTCCACCAACAGTGGTAAGCAGTCAGGGAGGGAGGAAGAAAGAGGGTATGAAATGGGTGGAGCAGCCATGCAGTTAAAAGCATAGTAAGAAAGTTTAAAAGTGGATTGAAATATAAAATACTACAATAGAGCAATCAGATTAACAAAATCATCTCACTCATGTTCAAATCCTGCTAGATGGATAACTAATACTGGACTGAAAATATGTTGCTGACATATTTGCTGATCTCAAAGTCTCTCAAACAGTGCAGTAAAGTATAAACAACAGAAGACAGAAAAACATTCTCTTAATGTTTTATTGTGATGAAATCATCTCAAAACTAAATATTTGGAACTTGTAACAGGATAGCTAATGAACAAGCTAAAAAGCATGCAGTTCCATCAGATCAATTTTGAAGAATATATTCCGCCAAAAAAAAAAAATTTCCACCAATTCCAGAAACAGAAAATTCATAGTTCTTACAGAGTATGTGGAAAAAATGCGGAACCTTAAGAGGCCCTCTAAGAAAGGGCATGTCAAACACGCTTCTGGATCCAGTAGACAGGATCTGGTCCTACATCTTTTCCACTGTTCTAAAGCTCCCTTTGTAATTTATGCCTAGCAGTTAAAATGAGCCAGAAATGAATGAATAGCCAAACCAGATTAAGCTGATTTGCAGAGAGGGTTAGAATAGGTTCTGTGCCCCTCTGAATTTCCTAAGACAGCAGCTAGTATAGAGATGGAGCCAGAGAATGCCAAAGGATGGCTGTAAGGGAAACAATTTTCTAAATTCCTGTGATCTGGTCTCTGTTGCTGTAAACTGGAAACATTTGGTTTAGAAACAGTGTTCTTCCAGAATCAACTTATTTAACTGTCAACCCCCATAGGCTTGGGAAAGGGAGTTCTCTTTCCGTTCTCATCCCTCTGGCCCCCAGCAGAACCCAATCTCTTCAGAAGCACACGCTGCAGAGAGAGCAAAACTAGCTGTCTGGCAACAAACTTTTTATTTCCAGCCTGTCTCCCCAGACGAATTTGGTCTTCACCACAGAATGAGTTTGACAGCTCTGCCCTCCACCATGAATGATTAATTTGTTATGGGTGTCTAGTTTAACCAAAGATGGATTTGAACAGAAAAAGCCCTTGGATACTTGCTATTTGGTACAGCTGCTTTAATGTAGGTGGAACCTCCTTCATTAAATCACAGAAAGCAAGAGAACCAAGTCTCATTTTTAAATGTCATTTTTCTCATTATAGTAGTCCTCCTGTGAATATCAAAACTGATCATGTAAAATATCTATGACAAGTATTTCATATTTAGATTTTGAATGCTAATTGGAAGTCTAAACTCTTTTTATTGCCCTAAATTGCTTTAAACCTATACAAACTGTAAGGTAGAGATATATATATATTCAGTATTCTTGAATAAAAGTTTCTGAAAAGTTGAGGTATCTGATAAAACCGAGAAGCTGAAATAAGACAGTAACAGCTTATGGGCCAAAACACAGGCATGCATATGGTTGATAAGGAATTTGAAAAAACTTATTTTTTTTCCTTTTTTTAAGAAAGATGTGTATGGGGAGAGACGCAGATGGGGAGGAAGAGAAGCACCATATGAAGCTGACAGAGAAGGCAGAAGGAAGCATATGTTGTGACATGAAAACTATAACCCTGAAAAAAGCTAAGGGTAAGTGCTGGCTTAAAGAAGCTTGGAACGCTAAGCTATGAAACACCCTGTTTGATTCTTCCTGATGTTGCATATTCCATCTGAACAAGTGACAATGCATCAAGGAAATAAGCAGCTCATCAATTTCTCACCTGAATGGGAAAAACCTGCAGAATTTTAATTTTGATATAATGCTGAAATTAAAAAAGGGAAAACAAGTATGTTTAGGGTAAGTTATTACAAAGATACCTAAAAGTATCAAATTGCCCAAATGCAGGAAACAGAATTAGTTTTGTTTAAGGGTGCAAACAGGATTTATAACAAACTAATGGGACTTATTTTAAAATATATTATGCTTTGTCTGAGATATGTAGATGAAAATAAGATGGTTCAGTAAATTTCCATTTCTTATAGGGGATTTGATGCTCACACTTGGAAGAAACTGAGAAAAAGAACTTTGGTTTTCACTTTAAGGCATAAAGGGAAAATAGTTGTGATGGAGGAAAGAAGCTAACACTGAAAAACAATAAAAATGAAAGGTTTTTCTCAACACTGTTATTTAGCATTTTTAGTCAGAAGGAGGTGAAAGAGTAAAGAGGTTCTCAGACCAACTCAAACTACTGATTGATTAACATATAGACAGGAATTTGTTATACAGTGTTACTGTGTTTGTAGGCATTTATTCAAGTTGTGGAGTACTTGCCTATAATTAATTTCACCTTCATAAATTAATAAGTAATTAGGAAGCTAATCGAAATGCAAGTCACCTATGATTTTATGATATTTTTAGCTAAGCTATCTATATACAACTTTAATCTAACTTAATATTTAAAGTCTCATATGGTATTTTGTTGGCTTATACCATTGCACTTCATTCTTGTTTCTTGAGATATTTTGGGAAGATTTTATGGTAATATATTTAAAATTCATAATTTGCAAATACTATAGAATTTAGAATACATCAGAATATCAGACCTCTTGCTTATCCTCTCAGTACTAACCCTCTGTGGTTCTTAATAGTCTCTTTGTTTCTTAATGAACAGAGTAAGCTTTGTGGCACCTATAGATTAAATAGTAAATGCTGGTTGCTGCTTTCTGCAAAGACACAAAAGTTGTGGAGGCTTAGAAGCTCATTGTGTTGAACTGCAAACACCAGGAAAAATTTTCTTTACAGTTGGGCTATATTTGACAAAACGAAACCAGAATATTTTGTAACATGAGCATCTGTGTTAAAGAACTTGAAAATTGTTTATCTTGAGAAGAGATAAACAAAAATATATAGGACAAGACAGGACAAGAGGACATGGCCTCAAGTTAGGCCAGGAGAGGTTTAGATTGGATATTGGGAAAAATGTGATCACCAAAAGGGTTGTGAAATATTGTAACAAATTGCCCAGAGAGGTGGTTGAGTCACCATCTCTGGGGGTGTTTAAAAGACATGTGGATGTGGCACTTAGGGACATCATTTATTGGTGGATTTGGCAGTGTTAAGTTAATGGCTGGATTCAACGATCTTAGAGCTCCTTTTCTATCTAAATATGCTATGATTCTATACCTATTTGTACTACAGTAAATTACAGCTGCAACAGTAAATTTGCAGCTGCCACTATGCAGATAGAGAACTGAAGCTTTGAAGAATCACACTCATGTCTGCCCAAATATTTTCCTCATCTTATCCATTTTGGATGTCAAAAGGCATTGCTATTACCCAAGTATTTATTGTGCGGAAGTGATGGCCTGTTTCTTACCCTGCTCCATCTCGGTCAGAGAAGGAGCTCCCTAAATTCACCATTTCAGTGCAGGGTCTCCATCTCTCAAGTTGAACAGCAGTGTGCCTTCAGAACTGGGAACACTTTTCTAATAGAAATTATAGAATCACTGCAGAAGTGTAGAGGTCTGGAGTGACAACCTGGTTTTTGGCTTTTTTTAAAGTAACTCTGTATTCCAGTCAAGCTGTATCTCTTGTGGCACAGAGAAACATGAGTTTAGAAAGAGACTGCTAATGCTGTAACTATTTGTCAGGAACTAAAAACAGAGGCTTGAGTCCTGTTTTGTCTCATGCCAGCCAAGGCCAGAGGTGTGTATGGTTTCAGAAGCCATCTCAATTTCCATCATATAAAAAGTATCAGAGTATCTATCTAATTAGCACCAGTTTTTGCATTCTGTGACTGAGAAGATCAAGGAGATCCCTCTCCATTTTCTACCCTTAAAGCCTTTCAGATCTGCCCACTGAGTGACGTTGGGCCCTAACAAGGCTCAGAGGCTCTTCCACTGAGCATCTCCCTCTCCCTGCTGTCATCCCAGTCCTTCCCATTCACAGTCCACTAGTCCCACGACAGAAGGTGCACTTGTGTGCTAGATCACAAAGCTACCAAGGCACACACAGGCACACCTGCAGTGCAAGGCCATTTCCCAACTGGCTCCTGCAAATGGGGAATCCCACTTGGAGACCTTGTATCGTCACCATGTCCCCCTTCTCCAGGTTAAGCCACTGCCTGCAGCTAAAACACAACCAAGCCAACCACTGCACCTAGCACTGCAAGCACCAAAATGGGACAGCAGCTCTGCCAGTAATTGAGAAGCAGACAACACTGGGCAAGTTGCATGACAGGGATAAAATAAGAGTTTCTTTTGTTCAGTGTAAGAAATTTCATAGGTTTGTCACAGCTGTCAAGCTACTACATGGCCCATCAGAAACTATTACGGACTCAGAGAAAAAAAGCTGCAGCAAAGGACTGTTGCCGTTTAGGATGCCATCAACAATCCAGGAGATAATAGTTATTTGGCCCTAAGAAGACATAGTCTTCTGGAAAAGGTAGAGACCAGAAACTGATTTAAGCCTGCAAAGTGTCTGCAGCCATTCACACAGTTGAGCAACAACATTATTCAAAAATTGTTATTCATTAGTCAAAGACATTGAAAGGACTGAAAAATGTGTTTATTTTCATCATGTTCAAGTCTCCAGACACACAGCTTTAAGCCTCAACTAGAGATAACATGAGCATCTTTTATGGACTAAGCCTGTTTTGAATTAACCATATCACAATTTTCTACTTGTCATTTTTGTAATTTTCACCATAATGTCTCTGGTGTTAGATGACAGTTTCTGTAAGACTTAATTTCTACAATTTCTACCATTTTAAAAAATAAATACATCTCCATCATCATCCAGGAGAGAGTGATTTCTTTAGAAGAAACAGAGATAATGAACATGAAAAATTTCCCTTTTATTTTAAAAATGGTATAGCTTCAAGAACAAACTAAACAGAATTACAAAAAGAACGAACAGTATATGTGCTATTTATTAAACCTTACTGCTGACATGTCAAATTTATTACTTGGCAACTTTTCTAATAGGCTTAAATTCTAACTATGTAGTCAACATAAATGCAAATGTATTTTTTAAGAATACTTATCTAGAAAAATTTTTTTTTATTACCCATCTCAACCATGTTTTTACTGAAAAGGTTTATCAGAGCTAAAATGGAACTTTCTGTTCTCTTCGTGATTCAGAGAAGACAAATAGGAATTTAAATGGAAAAATCAAGCTGTAAAATTTTGGTTATCTGGGAGCAAGACTTCCTTGACTTCTTTTGGTTGAGCTGTTTCACTCTGAATAAATAATCAAGTGTTTGTGGCTAGAATGTACAAACAAGAGAGAGACTTGGCAGTCTCTAATTTCACAGACAGGGCACTCACATGACAGACCCAGGTTCAAGACCTTGCTCTGAATGAAGGAAAGGAGCAATTTCAGCTCAAGTCTTCCACATGAGGGTCAGCACCTTAGCCACTGGTTATTTTTGTGATTCAGAAGAGCAAGGCTCTTATTTTTGGCATGATTTACGAAAACATTTAATTTCATCTTTATGCTGAATAGAATGAACTTTTAACACCAGTACTCAACAGAGCTCTGAATAAAACCTCAAATACTGTATAAGTCATATAGAGAAGAAATTACATATTTCAGATTTTTTTTAATTAATTTTTTATCAGGAATACCCGCGTAATTGAGCTGCACTTTGGTTATGTTCAGCTTTGCACATGCTACACTTAAGTATATTTAAGCTCCTAATAAAATCTTATTTCAGTTATACAATGCCTGCTTCTCTCAAAGTTTGAAAGTAATGTTTAGAGCCCCACACTTAACATTTGCAGCTTACCTGTGAGAGACAGCTCCCCAGGCACCATGTTTATTCGTTAATATGTTGAGTATCTTCTGTTTGAGCTGGTTGGCCGTAACATGATCTCGATGCTTAGCAGCACTGATGAGGTGATCACACATCTTCTCCTCCTCTCTCCGGTCAGCAGCATACTGAGCACACTGCGACTGGGAATGAAAGAACATCCACTTGATTAAAGACAGGCTATTTATGATCACCTTAAAATTATTATTTATTAAACTCTTTGAATATGAAAAGAACTCACTAAAATAATTTTCAGAAGAATAGGACATGACATTAGTCCTAGTTTCATCCAGGACAGGGTTAATTTTTTACAGAAGCTGGAAGGGAGGCATGTTCAAACCCTAGTGTTATTTGATACTACCTCATGTCACTTGCCAGGGGCAGGAGTAAGGAAGACTCTCTCTCTGGTCAGGGAGAAAGTGTGGCAGGAGAAATGGGGTCCAGTCCTGTTTTACTTACTATGTAAACCACTTCTTTGTCTTATACCTTTTGTTATTAATATTGTTGCTGTTACTGTTCTCTTTCTTATCTAATTGCTGTTTCCAGCAAATTGTTCTTATCTCAACTCATGATTTCACCTTTTGTGCCTGCAGTTCTCAACTCCACCCTGGAAGGGTCCGGGAAGTGATCAAAGAGTGTCTGGTTTAGGAGAGTCTTGGTGGGGATGCTGAATTGTTCTGTAGTACTATTTCTAATCCACAGAACCATTCAACTGAAATGGTTCTATTACTATATATTATCCATAAAAAAGCACTCAGAATATGTAAAAATTGAAATACCAAGGGCAAAGATAACAGAATTGCAATTAAAACCATTAAGCCATACACCTGTGTGTGTGCATATCTGTGGCCATGGAAAGCAACCTTAGAAGTCAGCCTTTCTTTGTAAACATTTCATGTGTTGTCAGGTATAAAATACAGCTCTAACATACATAGGATAATACACAAGAAAAAAAATTATGTACACTGGTTTTGATCTTTAAATTACATTAAGACCTAAAATTAAAAAGATATTTGATTATTTTATTACTACAGATGCTAGACTACAAAACTACATGGACAATACTACAACATGCAAAATTTTGATAACATACTACCTCTTCTAAAAATCTAATGGATAAAAAAAACACTCATCTTTTAAACTGAAAAAGATCTAATATTTCCATCATGGTTCCTTTGAGAGAAGACTACCTCTAAAATAAATGCTGTGGCTCTTGACCTTCTCGCAAATTTGTTTCTAAACTTCCAGAATTCTATAGCGCATATTTGTTTTCATAAATCCTTTCTTTATGTACAAGGACAATACTTTTCCATTTATTTTCTCAAAATCATGCTAAGTTCAAACTCAATTTCTCCTCCTCATAAAAATTCTTTCAAAATGTCTAAAGAAAGGGAATGTCACCAGAGTAATCAAAATAAGTCCACTAAAAGTATAATTTTCTAAGTATAAATTACAAAGGCTAGATTATTCTCAAAATAACTAATTTAAAAAATACCTTTTAAGACACATTTTTTCACTTACAGTTTTTGTGCACCATTTTAGAATGTTTAGCCAACACTCAATGCTGTAATAGTGCTGAATAGAATCCAATTTTCTAGTATTCAAAAGAGCAATTAAAATTAAGTTAACCTCATACTTCATATTTTATTCTCCGTATTTCTGAATGCTACCTTTTTAGTAAAGATCACATTAGCATTCAGTAAGATTTTTACAGTGGTCTTTCTATTGTGTTTACAGACATTATTTCAAGTAATCTGTCTGGGAAAGAACAATGGTTACACTAATTCATAAAGGGTTAATTCATTTTTCAATTTATCTTCTTGTACAGGGAGGCACCAATTAGTACAATGATCTGCCTTAGTAATGAGGTTAATATTTCACCAGCTCATTGGACAGTAAAATTAAATTTTCATTTTTCTTCCTGAACAATTACAAAGGTTAACAAAATGAAAGTTAACTGTGAAGTATCCATTCTGGAAGGAATTTTCCTGGCTGTGACTACAACTGGAGTCACAGAGTAAAATTTAGATGCTGGTCCATGGCCTCCCCTCTATGCAGGAGACACAGTAACTTGGTGCAGCTTGGACCAAATAATTTCACCCATAATGATTCAATTAAAGTTTAAAGGGCAGAAATAAAATAAAATAGTCATGCCCTTCTCTAGCTGAGAGCAATGATACTAAACCCCAGAACATATACCTATACAGTTTATTAAAACAAAATGACAGATATACAATCATGTAGCAGAAAACTACCAGAAATCTCTTTGTCCCTACTGCTTTCAAGTAGGATGAATAACGAAATGTTCAGTTATATTCCCACCATTACTAAACAATATATAAAGCACTCTTTCAGACTTTAACCATCACCTTATTTAAGTACTTGTGAATTTCACATTTAAAACAGCCTACATTTTACAATTTTCTTTTATGATTTGCTGTTTTAAACTTACTTGCCTAAAATGTGTATCCCAGTCTTTTCTTACAAGAAATGTAATGAAAATTTTCATATATGAAAAATGTGTTGGTTTCTTTACCAGACAATAAGACAGACTTGAGGCTATTCCTTTAGGGAATTTAGTTAATATTCTAAATCCTATTTGCTAACAGAAGCTGGAAGTTAATTGAATATTCTCATTTTGTCTAGAGTTCTGACAGATCTTGTACCTCAATGTATTCTTCAAAGAGCAGATAACTCAATCTTCCATTGTCATCTTAGGTTACTGCATGATGCTCTGATAGATATCAAATGTTATTTATTGTTGAGGCAATATGAAACTTCACTCTGACATACACTTAATTGTAAATGCAATTTTATCTACGTTCAAAATATCCAGTATAAGCTTGGTAATAAAGTTGTTGCAATCCCATATGACAAGTGTCTGCTGTCTGCTCTGACAAAATGAAGTAAAGGTTATGTGTATTCAAAATGACAACAGATATCTCTGTGTCTCACAGTTTTCAGCTAGGTCAAGGAGCACAAAAACTAGTACATCAAAGTGCACATTTAAGAGAGCTGTTTCAAGGAGATAAAAACCTCATCAAAACTAAGATTACTGGATCCTATTTCTAGCCACCAGGTGCTTCCTGACATTTTCTGACAGATTAATAAAATGATATAGCTATTTATTATCATCAATACTGAGTCAGTCTATCTTAATCCTAGTGCTGGGTCACTTGAGCAGTAAAATGTGGAAATATACGACTGCACATACATACCTACATCTACACAAATGTATGCAAACACAAGGCAGGTTCGGAAACGATAAAAAACAGTGATGAAATATTGGATGAAACACCATAAAAATGCAAACCCATATTTCAAAAATGAAGATTTAACTTTAAACCATTACTTCAGCATTTTTTTTAAATAGGAACAAAATTAATCCTGTATAAACAATTGAAAACCTATTAAACTGAAGACATTTTAAAAGCAGGGGGGTTTAACATTTGGATCACTTTCAAGCAATGTAATTTAAATCGTATACTGTACCACTCATTGATGAAAAAGCAATTGAGTGTTGACTCCTTTTCAGAATAAGAATTACAGACATTTAAGAGTTATGGGAGTCAGCTACTCTGTTACATCTTCCAATACTGAATCTTACTGTCAATGGTTAATGATTCCTAACTACCAAGAAAGATATACAATATTGAATTTCACTATATAAAATATAAAAAGTAAATGTTCTAAAGTGCTCCAAAATTCAAAATGTTCGAAGAAAATGACCTTAAAATATTAAATCTGTTTAACAAAACATTTTTATTTCTTATTTTTTGTGAAGTACCTTAAGTGTATAATTGCTTTGTTTTACTACTGAACTCATACATACTGTTGAAAAAAATCAACAAAAATAATTAGTAAGTTGATTTGCATTACTATTTTCAATAAATCAGAAAAGTTCTTTGTGAACCGAAGGGTCTACCATATCAGATTAGACATTCTGATTAAGGCATTTCTTCAAGCTGTAAATGCTTTTATGAATTTCACTGACAAGAGGAGAAATTAAACCCATTCCTTGTGCTTGACATTTACCAAAGCTTTTAAAAACCAGTTTTGAAATGCTTTCAATGTAAATTTCTTCCTTGGAAGAAGAAAAGTAAAATCTTTATTGCATGGAGTTACAGTCTAGGCGACAACTGAGTGAAAACAGAGAACCAGAAACGCACCAGCTCTCAGGCTTACCTCAAACTCTGCGTGCTTGTGGACATCTTCAGCTCTTTGTCGGTTTAAAATAAATTCTGCTTCATTTGCAACACGCACTATATGGTCTTTCATTGCATGACACAATAATCTAAAATAAGAAAAATCAGAATCAGCCTTTTTATTTGATGTACTTCAAATACACTATTTCAGCAGATCTACTTACAATGAAAAAAATTAAAATCAATGAAACTTCTGTAATTAAATTTTCAAATTAGTTGAAATGAAAAAATAATTTTATCCAAATTTTTCTGCATTGTGAAAGCAGAAAGAAAACACATCAAATGGAAAAAGGTTTTCCATTTATTATTGAAGAGAAAAGTTCTTTCTGGAAGAATACAGTTTGAGTTTTTTTAACAGTAGTCTCAATGTGAATACTGCACTGTCATTTACAAAATCTAGACAACTGCTTAAACTCTTATTTGTACCACTGAAAACATTAAATAGAGGTATTCAAATTTCAGTCTTAAAAAGTCATGCCACTACTGAAGATTTAAAAGTCTATTAAAATTGCAAAATAATATCAGTATCTCTCACATTTTTTCAAACACTAGAGTGAAAAGTGCATCGTGTTTCCAAGTTTTCAAGGTATCAGGAACAGACAAATCTTACTTAAAAAGGAGGAAAAAACAGATTAAGACTGGACTGAGACTGAGTATGTCAGTCAGACACATTAACTTAAGACTTTTGTAAAGACTACAAAATACCATGAGGTGCATAATAAAATTGCAGCATAAACAACCCTGTATTAAAAATGCTCACATGGTTTTGGGCAGCAAGAATGGAACCAACTGCTTTCTTGTCCCTATAGTCCATATCTAGGGTTGGCCATTAAATTAAAAATTAATCTGCTCTTCTTATCAGCAGGGAGGAAATATCTTTCAGGATGCAATGATCTGACAGGTCTGTATAGGATCAAAAAGAACCGTTTCTTTTTCTGTGAAAGTGGAACATGCTCTGGGATTTTCCTTCTTGCAGCATCAGGGAAAGTATTTCAGATTTTCTTATATTAAGGCTGTGAAAATTCTAGCAAACTCAACCTTAAGGTTGGTGTTTGGTGCTAGAAGCACCACAAGTAAAAGTCATTATTATTAGAAATGAAAGTCATGAGTAGTAGACCTTACACCTGTAAGATGGAAAGATCTGAACTCTGTTCTTGCCTTCTGTGGTGTGTTCTACCATCTGTGAAGGAAGGAAATCACTTACCCTGAGCTAATATTTAATACGTGTGCATGGCAAGGGAAACCATAAATGTTGGGGCCTCTGTTTTAGAGATAAAGAAAAAAAACTTGGATCAAGGTTTCGCAGTGGATATGCATGCTTTTAATAACCCTTTTTATTATTCTAACCCTTTGCTATTTTCAAAGCAGAAATTTTTTTGTAAATTATAAAGTTGCCTACACTGCAGTCTTCAAAAACTGCATTATTTTTTAATCTACCCTGCTGGATGATATGCTTCAGTATTTTATTACTGTTAAGTGTTCAATTTTTATTGTTAAGAGGTAAATGTAGGACTGTCCTCAGATATGGACTAGGAATGAACATTAGTGGGTGTCAAGAGGATGAGGACAGACTACCACTGAAGGCAGTGGTACCCAGCAATAAGACAAGGGGCAATGGGCACGAAATGAAACACAGGAAGATCCAGCTGCATATGAGGAAAAATGTCTTTACTTTGTGGGTGACAGAGCACTGCAAAAGGGTGTCCAGACAGGTTGTGGAGTCTCCTGCCCTGGAGAAATTCAAAAGCCATTTGGACGCAATCCTGTGCAACCTGCTCTACTTGAACCTGGGGCTGTACTAGATGATCTCCAGAGGTCCCTTCCAACTCCAGCCACTCTGTGATTTATGACATAGACAAGCTTCTCTAAAATGAGAAAATACTAGAATTGAATGTTTAATATCTCTAATGAAATTTTGTATCACAGGTCTTCCTGAAATTTTACATATTATAGTAACAATCTGGAAGCTAGGATTTCAAAACTGAACACACAGATTTCCAGTGTCTACTGGCTGCACATTCCTTCCTGAATGAATAAACTATGGAATAAATGGAGCATATGCAAATGGTCCAGCAGTGGTCCAGACAAGAATTCTAGTTCCAAAGTGCTTCAGGTGAAATGAATAGGCTTCTTAGAAACTCCCTACTACCAAGAATTTGCTGAGAAAAGATGAAAACTAACTTCAAGCCACTGGGTTTATTATTTGGGAGATCTGGGCAGGTTTTATACCTCAACACCCCCCACCTGCCCAAAAAACCCCACAAAAAAACCCAACAAAATTCTAAGTGGCCTCTGTTCATGAACAATGATAAATAAATACCACATTAATTTTGGTTGTATTTATCTGTAGTAAGAAGTGTTCACATTCTCTGTGCCCATTTATGTACCTACACGGGGTGGACCTTCAAATGGATCCTCAGAGAATGCTAATTTGCACAAGTTATAAATAAATCTCTTGCCAATATACAGGGAAATGTCTGTCTGCTTTACAGAAAATGAAAACTTTTATAGACATGCAGCAGTAGATTCAAATCAGATGGCTGAAATTGCTGGTGATGCCAGTTGTACCGTTTGTTTATTGTCAAAAGTCTTATTTATGGGATATCTCAGTAGTATTTCAACTGTGTCTTGCCATTTGCTTCAGGCACTCTCACATATCTATCATTGACTGTGACTTCTTCAAGAAAAAGATGAAAAACTGTTTGTATGATCATTAACAAATTAGGATTATCACTAAAGTGAGGCCACAGCCTATTAAAACTGTATCATCAATTAAATAATATGGCATCAATGTGTGCTAATAAGGCACATACTGTGATGCACTTACCTTAGATGCTTGTATGCACCTAAGGTAGAACTTCAAAGACTAGGTAAACTATGTTTCTATCTAGAAGACCCTTAATAATCATGCTAGTCCTAAAATCACTTCACAGAAAGACAGGTTTTGAAAAAAAGGAAGGGTGAAAATGCAGGCCATCATTTAAAAATCTTGCATGACTACAAAATAAGTCTTGACCTGGATGTTTTGATTTGCAAGTGCAAGAATGTAGGGCTGAGAACAGAAGCATAATAAAGTAAAGCAGTTAAATGTGTCGTCACTGAGAGGCAGCAACTACAAGGTTGAGGAAGCAATGTCTTACAGAGGTTTTTGCAAAGGTACTTGCTTCTGTGCTTGCTCTACTTGTTAAAGGAAACTTACATCTTGAATTTTAAAAGCCCTATTTAAAAAACAATTTCTGGTATTGATTTTGAGTTCTAACTGAAAGTTACCATATATTCTCAAACTACATTCTTACTAGGTAAAAGATGGCAAAACTTTTTACTGGATTAAATCACAGCCAGCTAACTCTGATTGAATCTCAGATTCATATAGACACAGCACTACTCAGTGTACTGTCTTACCTGGTTTACACTTGATGAACAAGTATGATAATGTTGTCATCCTTTGAATGCTAACTAATTTATCTAAATCCTGATGAATTCAATCACATGCATGGCATAAGATTAAAAAAAAGAAACCTCCAACTTTTTTGCTTTAGAAAAAGTGCCTACAACTTCTTTTGGATTCTCAAAGAAAAGAAAAAAGAAATTATTCAGAAAGAATCCCAAATCAGGAGAAATCTTACCCTCAGTAGTATCAAAGGCTTCCAACATACATTAAAAAAAAATTTAAAAACTCCCTTCACACACTACAAGTAAGAGAAAAGAACAGGGATCTCTAGGTCAGCAAATTCACTCCTTCATTGCAACAGGCAGCTACATCATTTAAAAACTTTCATAAACTGCCTTTAGCTTATGAAGGGGATTTTCATGAAACCTACTTCATGAAATGTGTCTTCAGTGTGTGAATGTGTGTTTGAGTTTCTTGCCTCCCACACAGCTTTGGAAGGTTCTCTGAAGCTTAAAACACTTTTACTTTCCAATCCAAATGAGTTCTTCAGCAGTCTTTACTGTCTCATTTTACACAAACCTTGCCCTTAGGTTTACACAATTCTTCCTTCTGATGATCTTCTGATATTCCATGTATTCCCATTTATTATGCTAAGTAAACCAGCTCTCTAACTTTTCTTGTATGGCAAAACAATTGGTAAGAGGAGTTTTACTAATATCATAGTTTGATTTTAACTTTTTCTTCAAGTGCATATCCAAAACTGTTGGCAGTATTCTAGGCAAATTCTAGTCACTATTTACATAGTAACATAATTGCTGCCTTATTTCAATTGAAACCCTTTCTGATGCAATTCTAAAATTGTGTTTCCCTTTTTCTTAGCACTGTATTCTATGATTCTGCACAAGAAAATTTCAGTGATATATTGGTCTTTTACCTCCTCAGATACTTCCAAAAGATGCAGCCTCTAGCATATATTTTCAAGAATATGAACTCAATGTAGTTACATTATAAAATATTTATGTAGTACATTACACTCTATAACATTTATATTAATGCAGGTTTGAAACCCACCCAATATATCCTGATTGATATTTCTGTCATCTGTCCAACCAGATTTCCCATCCACAGTTTTTTACAGAGCGTTCCCTTTTTAGGAAAAAGTCTATCCTCCATATCTTTCCCTGACCATCATCCTGTACTGGAGTGACCAGTCCCAGTACGAAGGAGCTTGAGGCACAAGAATGCGTGTATACTTGCTATACAAAGGGGTGATCCAAAATTTGAGAGCTGTACAATTTTTACTCTCCTTTGGAAATCAAACGAGTTCTTTAGTGAGATCTCCTTATCACTGTGACTGAGTTATAGCTACTGTTCTCATTCAGTCTTGTAAATCCTCATCCTGTCTTAGCAAGCACCACCCTCAACAGACCTAGTAGCTACATTAATGTTGTGACAGTGAGGAATCAGGCCTTCTGGTCATACTCATAAATTTCTACATAAGTATTACTTCCAAAGGGCTAAGGAGTTTTATGAGAAGTTTCACCACAGGCTTGCTGTACTTTTTATACTCATTTCCAGTAATTCACGATTTACCAAAAAAAAATGTCTTGAGTAAAAAAAGTTTAAAAATTGACCTTGAAAAATGTTTGGCTTTATCCTGTGTTCTTCAGTTGCACTGAAACTCCTACCAGTATTGAAGACAAGTGTGCTTGCCAGATGAGTTGATCTCAACCAAGAACTGATAACTAGCAAAAATCTTATCTCCTCTCTGTGTGGCAATCCTTACCCCATAAGGTAGAGATTAAACATGACTTGGTAACTTATGGTTTCTCTTCACCCAGACAAGCTTGATTTATATTAATGCCCACAAATTTACAAAGCACAGTTAAGGTTCCTTTACTAGGAAACAGGTTTGACTTGGTTTTAGACTGAATCAAAAGACTTTCAGTAAGGAGTCCACCAACAAAGCAGTCTGAAATCACTTGTGCCTCAAATCCTTCTACAGAGAAATGAGTTTTCTGCTCAGATAGCTGTGGTGTTTCCAGCTGAAGATATGGAAAAAACTCTAATTAAAATAAACTAGTACTTCATAATAAGCATGACAGTGTTTAAGTATCTGTAGGCAGAAATGATGGGGTCTCCTTAAGCTAAAAATGGAAGGATCTCAGACTTATGAGCAAGACAAGACTGAAAGCAAGTTTCAGGACATGACTATTCATAAATATGAGTTATTTGTAAATATTGTTTGGGAGTAGGTAAGAAGTTATTTTAAATCCATGTAGCTAGCTTTCCAGAATTCTGTCCTCAGCAAAGTTACTTTAGAATTCCAGAGTGCTTACAGGTTAAAGGAATTTGTGGAAAAGTATGTGTAACCAATCAGAAGCCCCCATTTTACAGATAATGGAGTTTAAAAAGGCTGGATTGTGAAGTAGCACTTTCCATGAAGTCATTCAGATGAATAGCCAGTGCCTGGAGGAACAAGAGTTTTGGAAATAGATGTGGTGGTAAGACTACACACAAACTGTACTGGAAACCTGTAAAAAAAATAAAATGCTTGCAACACATCTAGATGTGGATTGGGGGGCTATTTGTACACCTATTAGAACTGAAGGATGAAAACTCTTATCTCACTAACTATTCTAATCTGGCTTTGCTATCCTATTGTTCCTAGTAATAATCTCACACAGAAAGAGCTCACAGCTTGTATGCTACTAGATAAAATGATTGAGCTTACATTGCCCAGTCTTTCCTTCATTTGAAATAAACTAAAAACCCTGATCATTCCCAAACAGCAATTTTCAAAGTAGATTACCAAATGAACATTTGTTATAACTAAGATTATGTCTAAGATCTTGCTTCCTCTACTCATTCCTGAAATTCTGCCAACTCCCATGTCCAGGGAAACAGATGTTTCTCTGACTTACTTTCATCATATGCCCATAGCTTTATTTAAAAAAAAACCCCAACCCAAACAAAACAAAAAAACCCCACCCAGCCTGGAAATGTGCCACGTTTTCATCAAACAGTTGGTCTGACAATTATTATTCTTAATGGCATTCATAAGAAATGAAACCTATCATTGCACTTGGTATCTGTAATAGTATTCATAAAGTACTCTAACTTGAAAAGTTTGAAGTTCCACAAGATGCAGTACTGCTATGAATACTTTGAAAGTAAAGTCCTACAAACTTTGGAAAGTAATGTTTAACACAGAGGTCTCATTTCTTGCAAGAGAGTGATGATGAAGAATTCCCTAGAGAAAAGTTTGAAATCATAGCATGCAAACACTGTCTATTGAACTACAACATAAGCACATTGACAAGACAAATTTCATGGAGGGTAACTATTAATGTTTCAGAAATGTCACAGAAGCTGTAACAGATTAAATGAAACTCAGAGTTGGCTACAAAGAATCTGTTCCATTCCCCATAAAGATTTTCTATTTTGCAGAAGAATTTTCTAAATCAAGAGGAATCTGTCTCTTTGAAATAGTGTTTACTGGATAGTAAACATCCTTGACCAGTAGTTATAACTGAGATGGCCTTTATCTCGGAATCAGTGTCTGCTTTGAGATATGACCTGATCAGGCAATGCTAGGGGAAAGGATACCCCAAAACCTGTAACAGATATAAGAACTGTAGGTTCTTATATGTACTTGTACCACAAGTACACAGATGGTTGCCATAACACTGTATGCTTTGTCTAACACAAACTAATAGTCTAGAAGTAGGACAAGGACAGCTATAGCTACTGCTTCCCCAGTGTTATTTTCTGACTGTATTTGCATATATTTGATTTTGAACATCAGCCTGGAACCTTTTGCAAGTTTGTCTGGTAGCCCTGAGCTCCATATGATCTGAAGACCAAATATTTGGCATTCTTGGATGGTTCAGATGAGGTCCCCATTCTGTCCTGTAATCAGGATCATTATCAGAAAAAGAAACAAGGAACAGCACCCATTTTGGACCCTACTACTAAATGAGTTCTTTGAGGGCTATTTAGAGACCCAACTGCAGATACGTCATAAATCAAATATGGCAAGTGGCACTATAGATATACCTTTTAACACATGCCTGAACATTTAAGTTTTGCAGACAGTGAATAATGGCTGTTAACTAATTTACCACAAACCAAATATATCAGAACTGCCAAACTGCAACAGAGGATGTCCAAAAGAAAATTTGATGCAGTTACCCCACATTCCCAGTTGAGGTAACAAGGAAAGAATTAAAGTCTTTATGAACCTCCTTTCAGGATTGAATCAGCAACTCATCCAAATCTAAAGAAACATTAATTTCCAGACCATTTAAATATTCTGGGTTTTTTTCAAAATATTTCAACAAAACAAGGTTTAAAAGAAAATGGCTTCTTGTGAATTTTAAGTGTGGTCAGAGGTCCAGGTAGGTGGATATGCTAAAATATATATTTTCATGGCTAAAGGCAGGAAGCATACTTAGGTACAGAGATGGAATTACAGGAGCAAAGTTTACAATTTTAAATCTGAGATTAAATATAGTCTCATGCTGCCTTAAATTTATATTAGAATTAGACTACTCCTATTTAAAATGAAGAAAATATGTAAAAATAAAGGAAAATATTTAAATGAAAGGAACAAGATCATCTCTTTAAAGAGGTGAATATTGTGAAAGTAAAAAGGGGAAAGGAAATGGATGATGAGGATAGTAATCCAGTTCCGAAAGACTAATAGATCATGACCTATAAAAGCCATCTTTTAGGCAGGATAGATCCCTGAGATACTCTGCTTGTCAAAAACATCAAGCTAAGGTACAACCAATTAAACACAAACCCGGGATCTCATTTAAGTAGTAAGTTTTTTACCTATTTAGCTGTCCATCCACTCAGACTGTAGAGTTCTAACTCTGATGCTTGAGTATTGTGGAACCTGTCCAGTGTCAAGATAAATGATATTCATTGCTACTCCTCTGTCCACAAATATGATTGTTTTATCTTTGTTATCACAGAAGGCAAACAGGTTGGCCATGGATGGTTTAGCTTTTGTAAATCCATGTTGATTGTTCTCAATTACCTTTTCTTTTAAGCAGCCAGAATGTGTTTCAAAGGGATTTGCTACACAGTCTTCCAAGGGACAGAAGAAAAAATTACTAGCTTTTCCCTGGATTTTGAGGCCTGCTTTAAAGTTGAGTTTAACATATGCCTGTCTCCAGGCACCTGCAACTTGACCTGCCCCAATTTCCTTGACTTCTTGGATCGGTGATCAACCTTGCAAAGACTTTCACAACCATCAGATGTACCCCATCAGGTATCATGGGCTTGTATGGGACAAGTTGTCTCAAGGAATTCCTGACTCAAACCTTATCCACAGCTGGTAGATGTCCTCCTTGAACCCCTTCAATAAAGACAGAGCCTTGATAAAATTTAGTGAAGACTGAGGCAGATAAGGCATTGAGCATCTCAGTCATATCTGTGAGTAAATAATCCACCCCATACAGCAACAAGAGATTTCCCTTGGTCAGCCTACTAATGAAGCTTTGTTGTCCTTGATATCTCTTCCAAGTTTCATTTACAACTTACTGGCCTTCCTGACCCGTATTCCTTACATGCTCATGCAATGCTTCTAAATTCCTCCTTTCTAGCCAGCTTCTAGTTCCACCTCCTGTGTACTCTCTTTTTGCATCAGAGCTCTATGATAATTTCTTTTGCTGGCTGAACCACTCCCTTACTACATTTAAATTTTTTCCAGTTCCTGCACTTGGATAATGCTGTACTTAAAAGCCTGACACCTTTTAGAGCTACCTTGATGCACACATTTGCCTCCCATGGGATCCTACTGACCAGTTGCCTGAATAGGCTAAAATTTGCACTCATAGAATCTGTATTCTGCTACTCTCAAGCCTCATTCCCTCAGGGCCTTGAACACCACTGTTTCATGGCAACTACAGCCAAAGGTGCCATTAATTGATCACATTCAAAAATAATTCTTGCTTGCTGGTAAATAGCAGGTCCAGCTGTGTGTCACTCTTAGCTGTCTCATCCTCTATCAAGAAGTCATCCCCAGCACTCTCCAGTAATTGTTTTCCCTACATGCATCCCACCTTGTTTCACTTCCAGAAGTTACCAGGAAGGTTAAAGACTCCCATGGGGAACTAGGGTTTGTGATCCAGATACTTCTTCAAGGTGTTTAAAGAACGCTTCTTCCTTTCCCTCACTCTGAATGAGTGGTCTGTAACAAACTCTCACCATGACTCTCCTCTGGACTCTCCTCTCATCCTGTCCTGCAAGTTGTCAACCAGACTATCTTCCATCCCACTGAAGAACTTCAAAAATCTAAACTGCTTCTTCACAGAGAAGGCAACACTCCCTCCTTGGTTTCTCTGGGTATCTTTTCCAAGGAAATTGCCTATTGCAGCACTTCCGTCATGCACTGCAGGCTGTCCCACCAAATCCTAATCATTCATTCCAATGATGTCATAGTTTTGCGATTGCATGTGGAGTAATTTCTACTCCTAGATGCCCAAGATGTATGCATTTGTATCCATATTTACTTGAGGTGGGTGCTCTTATCTTTTGCTTTTGTCAGTGAGCATCTTTTTCTTTCGCCCTCATCCATCACTACTCCACTTAAATGTGGGCTGTAGTCTTCCTCACATATCATTCCTAAAGAAGTCTTTTCATGTCTCCTTTCACAGCCAACATTGCAGATGCATACAGTTCCAAAATTATGAAGCCTGCTTATGTGTATACCACAATGTAAATCTGAAATCCCAATTAAGCTGCTGTCAGTGAAACTCTTGACATGTGTGATACCTTAAACATCACACACTCATAGCAGGAGACTGATTAAATAGAAGCATGAAGTTCAAGATCATAACCAGGATGTCACTAAATCTTTCAGGTGTATTACATACCTTGAAAGAATTAATTTAAATCTATAGTCAGATCTCTTGTTGCACTAAAAGCTGCTACAACAGTCCTATTTTTAGAAAGCTGTATCAGTGTTCTTATATTGAATTCCAAAACTGTGTTATTCAGCTCTTCCTAAAAAACATTATCTATACCAAAAAAACCAGAAACACAGCAAATCAACCAATTTAAAATGAAAATGCAGTTTGTTAAAGTAACAGGAATATAGATGTAATTGTTTAAACTGCAACTAAACTGAAATATTTTATTTAAGAATATTTCTAATACATTCAAAGATCCAAAAGGCATTTGAATTATTTCAAGGAGAAATAACAAGAGTCAGGTACTCAGAAAAATCACCTTATAGCATCCATATATTAAAAATAGGTGTCTAATTGATGATATTAAGACCATGATCTTCTGCATTACATCTAAACATTTTCATCCACATTGAAAAGAAAAATTTTTCTCAAAACTTTTGGTTTATTACCCAGGTCTCTCAAAATCTTACCCAGAAAGTCCTTCAAAATATTCTTAGTCTTCATTTTGCTTTTAATAATTTAAAATTCAATCATTATTGCACAGCGATTATATGCAATTTTACATCCCATTAACCCTGCTTTGTTTTAATTATAAAGATCCTTTGTTAGATTCCTTTAAATGATCCAGTTTATAATTTCAGGTTATCCTAGGGAGCACTTTAATTCAGCTGCACATTCATCAACTGTTTATGTCCTGTTAATTGTTGACAACTGCACAATTGCATTCTCTAGCTATGATTGATGAATTGCATTCACAAGTTTAGCTATTAAGCAGAATAAATATTTATAACAATTTTCAGTTAAAGGATTGTTATCTTTGTCCCCAAAAGGGTAAATTAAAAACAAACAGGCTGATTGCAAAGAAGAGCATTCCAGTAACGCACACACGCTTATTCTAAAACACCTTTCTGAAGAAAGTATAGGGAGGAACACGTGTCCAGGGGCAGTTTGATTAGCCATTCCTCTGACTGGATTTAGGGAGTGGTTCTTAAATGCTATACTTATTTTTGAAAAGTCATTGTTAGACGGGATTAGAAGGTCCACTTGTATCTTAATGCCTGCCTGATAAAAATATGCACATAAAGGATTTGTTCAGAATGGTCAGTTTATCAATAGTGAGCATGCAATAATATCTGACCTCCACATACTGGCTGAGAAAATGAAAAAAAAAGGTCCAAATGGTATTGCATATTACTATCCAAGAACATAAGCTTACTATAATTATTCAGTCTGTTGCCAGGTAATATTTGTTGTACAATGTGCAGTACATGACCCACTCAGGTGAGCCCTATTACGGTGTAAAAACTCATATTTGCACTTCATAGCAAGAAGAATTTCCAATGGAGGGACTTAAGTTTCCTACTGCTATGTGGCACTATAAATTCAGTGTGCACAGGGAATTGAGGAGAATTTATACCAGCCAAATACTGGGTAATAACAGGCTCCTGTGTTTTTCATATTCATATTCCTATATTTCTATACTCTGACATTTTCTAAATTTCATTTCAAATAAATGCATGATTTAACCACTGAAATATCAGCTAGACAAAAAATATCCTACAATAATGAGAAGATTTGATACTTCACTTTGCTACTGAGATATCATTGGTGAAAAAAAAAAATCATACATAAAATGACAGCATCTCTTCAACAGGTGTATTGCTATTGGTTTTGGGTTTTTTTTGCTGCACATAATAAAATGTGTATATTCAAATGGATTTAAGGTATTGGCCAGTACAAATCAGACACATTGCACAAGTGGTTTTGTTTGTCTTGAGTACTCCACTACCAGAAGGGCCAAAGAGTGCCCCTTTGCTTCCCAGCTTGCTGGCTGGAAGTACTGACAAACCATGCAGAGAATAGATCATAGAGAACTAAAATTACTTGAGGATTGATAATAAATTTCATAAAAAATTTCAAAATCAAGGAAGCTCATATAAACAATGTCATGTGTGGTTTACAGGACTCAAATTGGACTGGAAATTCTAGATAAAATAATCATGAAATTATAGTATAGAGAAGTATGTCTGTAAAATGAATGCTGTGCTCCTAAAACAGATGGAGTAGCAGATGGTTTTACAGATTGGGCTCCCTGGACTGTCTGGGTAAAACAACCTTGCTGCTCTGGAGAATGGTGGTTCAATTCTCAAATAACCCTAAACTTATATACAGTTCAAGGGACTTCTATTTCCTTCTGTCAATAAACAAAATTTTCAAAATTTACACACTTAAAAATTAAATATTTACTCTATAAACTATCTATACAATAAATCTCTTAATTAACATGGCCTTTTCACAATCTTTTTGGAACAGATGGTGAAGAAGTATTATCACCCAATGGAATAAATGCAAAATGACTACTTGTTCAAAAGCTTTAAAATTCATTACCTTCCTTCATTGATGAGCTCAATAAATGCAAGTCCTGCATTCTTCTGAATAGAATTTTGCCATTCCTAAGAAGATAAAATATAACATGATCAAAACCCAAGGATTTTAAACCACATTTTTGAAGTTGACCCTGATGACTTCCTTAGGAGATTGAATTTAGGCAGAACTTCTTAATTCCCCCCAACCCCCTCAGAGAAGAATGACCTGATCATTTAAAAACTGTAATTCATTCAGATTTACAAATAAATTTTAGGTGTCATGTCTTCTGTTTCACCCCTAAGCAAGCTTCAGTTTCCTTGTCTAGAGAATAAGAAAATACATCTTGTTTCTCCAGTTCGTGCAGTTGCCCAATGAACATTTGTGCAACAAAGTGCCTTCTTCAGGCTGCTTCACTGCTACACCTTGTACATTTTATTATATAGGACAGACAGTAATCCCTGTAACATCCATCCCTCCTGGAGTTCAATTTTTAGCTTCTTTCCTATTATAAGTGAAAACAAAACCAGCCTATGATAACAAACTACTTGTTTTTTAATTCTTTTACCATTACCGTGAATTTCCAAGACGGAATTTCAAACCTACTTAAACCACCTAATTGATACTAAATTACAACAGGCTTTTACTTCATATACCACTAAGTTAAAGAGAAGTTTCTCAATGCATCACAAACAGCTTTTGTCATACAACCCACTGCCTTTATCACACCAAAAGATTTCTGATAATTGAGATGAAATAGGTGGAGATCTCTCTCAAACAAGTAAAGATTAATTTCTTTTGCAATAATTCCTTAAAACTTTTCTTAAAGAGCAATAAACATTTCCTCTTCATTATAATGAAAAACAAATCAAAATACATTAGCTGGATTACAGTTCACAGAGAGATTTTCTAGTCTGAGGCTTCATGTTATCAATGGGTAGAGGGTTACAGTTACAGAACTATTCAATCTACATTTAATTTTTTTCCAAAAGTAAAAAATCAGGCAGAAATTCCCAATGCTTGTTTCCTGATATGGGTGAAAAAAGATGGCTTTGCATAGATAAGGAAATTTTGTCAAAGAATAGCTGTGAAATCTAGTCACTAATCAGCAAAGTGCTTCTTACTGATTATATGAAAATTCACAGATTTGACCAAGTCATGCATCTTAAAAAAATCCTAACAACAACAATCTTGTATTCACGATTGGTTTTAGAAAAGGCAAGCAACTAAAATACCTAAATAATGAAAGAACTCTTGACACATTGTTGAGCAGGTAACTCCTGGTTAGGGATGACAGAGAATCAGCACTCAAGCCTCTAGCTTGTGAGCTAGAAAACCATTGTAACAGGTCCTTTCCTCAGTGCTGTTGATTTTGTTATTTTTCAAATCCAGTAACTGAAGCTAATGATATTACTTTTGGAAGCAGTTAAATCATCTGTGTAGCGCAGAAAAACACTCTGAGAAACTAAGAATGAAAGAATTCAGTTACCTAAACACAGGCCCCTTGAGACATTTTGAGAAACAAAAGTCTGGGTCAGAGATAGCGCTAAAAGTGTGGCATTTTTTATTTTTTATCAGAGCCTTTTACTGTACACTATTAAAACCACTATTATCATTTTCTTTTGAGATGCTTTTCTGCACCACAGCTGCTATGACTTTGCAGTCAGGAAAGCAGAACTGGTATGACTACAAATCAGGAAAGAAGTTGAAAAGAGAGAGAAGAAAGGAAAAAAGGCTTCCTAAGACAGGTAGAAGAAAGCATGCTAGTTAAATTTTTAAAAAGAAACAGAGGGTCTACCTGTGTCTGCAAGAGCCCAAGAGATTCCTGCAAGTATTTTGTCAGATCTTCCTTCTCAGTGCAAACGTCTCAGATTCTGCAGGACATCCAAAATGTCTGACTGGATTTTATGTGAGATATCTTAAAGTGCCTAATAAGCCATTAAGATATCTATATGGAAGCGAACAAATCCCTTCTTAGATCTCCGTAGGTGGAAAATCTCATCAATTTATCTGAAGTAATTATTAATGATAAAAATGTTTGAAACTTTCCCAACTATCTACCCAAAACTAGTGAAAAACGATGCAGAACCAGAAAGAAACCAGGATTCATGTTTCACATATTGTTTCACTACAAAGTAGCTACTACAAGATTTACTAAAGAGTCTTGACCCTCCATTAATTCACAAATAAGGGAATAATAATTACTGCCACAATTTCCTCTCACTTTTAGGCATAATTTAACGTAACAGATTCATGATCCTGAGAGATGACCTGTACTTGTGAAGAGGCACCTGGTTTTCTTTTTTCCATTTTCTTTTTAAAAGATGCAAACAATAGATTGAAAATACTCAGCAATGCCAGCATTACAGTTGCCTTTGCAACGGCCATTCATATCATCGCATGCACTCTAAGAACTAGATTAAGATGTGGAGCAATTTTGTTTATAGCATCTTAAATTCCAAAGAAATCATTCTCAACCCCAAGATGCAAGAAGCGGAAAGATAAACACCGAATGAAATGGATGCAGTGACAGTAGTTGGAAGATTTATGCTACAGCCAAGTGGAACCACAGCACAGTCATTTGGTTATTAGCAGCTAAGTGCTTGAATGACTAGGCTACATCTCGTGTGGTTTTGGTGCAGTTCTTATCATGAATCTTCTGAGCCTTAGAGAAAGAGCTTGAAGTCTTTTCCATGCCTCAAAAATGCTGGTGCAAATTACATGCTGAAGTAACAGAAGCCTTTGACAAAATCATGTATGAGACAACTACTTCTATACAAGAATGCATTGATCTTTCTTTCCCTGGGGCTCCTGGTTGGTAGTGCAGCAGGGTTGACTCAGAACAAGGTGGGGTGTAGAAGACTCAGAGATAGAGGCATGTTTAGAGACTGTCTAACACTGACAGTGTTGAAGAATGATGACATCACTCCTTTGTACTAAAAATAGAATCAAAATTTAGTTTTTAACTTTATTTGTGCTGAAACAAATAAAAAAACTGTCTTCATACATAATCACTAAACATTATAGCTTTAGATATTCAGTTCAATTACTTACAGTATGGTTTTGTTGTAAATAATTTATATTATGCAAAATTCTATTAAATTTTATTCATAAAAAATGTACTAAATTATTAGGATAATGGAAATTTCCACTTTTCTATCCCCACTTAACTTCTCCTCCTTGTCTATTCTGTCATTGCTTGAAAAGTGTCACTGCATAAAGAATGCATCAGTACCATCTCCTTGAAAGAAGGTTCAGACTGAAACCTGTTAGGAAACTCTTCATGCAGAGGACAGGAGATGAATAACATCAAGATGAAAGTAAAAGGCTAAAAATACTAAATACTGAACCAAAACACAGTACAGATATTACTTGAAATTCAGTTGGTTTACTTATAAATCATGATGTACATTAATTTACTCTCCAGTACCATTACAATTTTTACTTTTGAGTGTATTTTCCTAGTCCTATTTCTTTAAAATTCTCCAATCTCCAGTACCCATTAAAAAAAAAAAAAAAAGGAAAAAACAGTCCAGACACAATTTATAAATAAATTTAGTAACAACTTAAATTTATAACAGAAAATTTGCACCGGAAAAAAGTATTGGAGGGGTGTAAAAGGAACAGCTAGGCTTGGCATGTTAAGAACTTCCTTTAGTTTATATTATACTTCTTTCCAAATAATCTTTTGTTTACAATATTTAAAATTTTATTCATGATGTCTAGAAAATGTCTTAAAAAATCTTATGATAATGTAGTATAGTTATTAAAAAAGGAATGGTAATTCTCAGAGTTGTCTCATCCTTTCCACTTTCTGCAAGGAACTCTAAATTTGTGTCATAAATTTCAAGTTTCTCAGAGAAATGCAGTAACTGAATGGACAGATACCCGGTGTAGCAATCATCCTACAATTCTCCTTGAACTACAGGTGCTGCTGTATCAATCAATTGTATCTTCAGTGGACTTCTCTCTTCTCTATGTCTTAAACGGATCTGAAGTTTATTTTTTTTGTCATACTGAACATTTAGTGAATTTTCTAGTCCAAGACATTGATAACTCAGTTGACACCTCAATTCTTTAATCACTGTATTTTAATTAAAACTTATTGAGACAGATGAAATTCTATTATACCAACTTTCTTCTTTCTAAACCCTCGAATATATTTGGTGGAAAATCTTGTATGGAGCTGAACAGGTGCTAGCTTTCATCTGGAGAAGGAAATGGAAACTATAAAAATGTGTTTGCAATTCACAACAGGCACGTCATTTAGCTTGGGTTTGAACTCCATGTTGTGGAGTTACCTCCTAAAATCAACAATAAGTTCATATCCAAAAATCACCAATAACTTGCTTTACTTCATTTAGGAGGAAATATTCAAAAGAAATGTTACAAGATGTAGGAAATGTTTTGTGTTTTTTTTGCGGCAAAAAACCATGTCTATTAAAAACAGGTAAAAACAGGAAAACTGACACAGTCTCATAAATTTTTGAGATGATTATACTGTTTTTAAGTTCATAGAACTGTCCCTACCCGTCCTAGAAGAATTTACCTAAAGATATTGGAGTCTTAAAACTTTGCATTCTTGTTTGGAATGAGTATCAGGTCTAAGAATTCCAGTAACACTCCTTGTGTACTTCTCCCACACTCACATGTGATATGCTGATAGAGGATAAATAAAATGTACTTTTGGTCTACTATTTCAATAAATTTGGGATCAATTTTAGGCTTGTGTAATTGGTCATCCATTTTAAAAGTGGTTATTTCCCACAATAAGCAAGTTGCAGAATGACTGATGACATCCTCCTGGAAGGAAAATATGCAAGTATTTGAATACTCCTGGCCTCTGGCCAAATCACAGAAAGGAAAAGAATGTGAAACTTTCATAACACGATTTATGTGAACATGAATTTAATAAAACAAAGGTAATAGAAAGTTTTAGATTTCAGTTTCACAAGACTACAGCCTCATTTCTCCTCTATTTTCTTGACTTGAAATAACACGTTAATTTTTTGCTTTCTTGGAAACATACAGACCCATTGCCCTTCTGATCACCTGTGGTAATTGCCCAATTTATCTTGAAAATGAAGTCAAACATTCCCAGAAGAGCATTTCATTGGTATCTTGGAAGAAAAGAGAAAAAAATCTACAATTGCAAAAACATTTATATTATTTAAACAACACTAGGGAAATGGCCAAATTTATTTAGATGACAAAAAATTAACGTTTATCATCTTGTAGAAATTCTGCATATCTTCTAATACAGACAGAAGATATGTGCTACAAGATACACATATCTCCACAACTTCTAGAGCTTACTTCCTGACAGGAAAATATTTTTTTCATTTAAGAGATGCTAAAATTATTATTAACAACATGTATGCTATGTATGGCTATTAATCCCAAAAGCCAGTCCACTTTTTACTCAACCACTTTTTGATGTTAGAGGTAGATAACTAATTTGAAGTCTTCCAAAAATAAATAAGTAAAAAAAAAATTTTTGGATATACAGAAAACTAGTCCTAATATTATCTTCATTATAGAGAACCCCCTGAAAACTATGGTATATTTATTATTAATTATGGTCTCCAGTAATAAGCTTCTGTACCTTTTCTCAGCACTTTAAGAAATACCAACTGACTCTGGCTTTCTAGGTGTTTCCTTCTGATCTAAGATCCTTCTCAGTTGTGTAGGCAGCTTTACAGAGAAGTCAGGGGAAGACACCTTGCCACATTAAGATATGGGGAAGGTGATTCTTACAGTTTTCTGATCCTGCCTGTTTTGCCATGAATCCAGAATTCATGTTCAGAATCAGAATTCCAGTTCAGATCAGCATCTCACTGATGTGTATTCTTTAACATTTTTTGACAAAAACACTCTGACAAGGATAGGCAAGAGGAAGGACCAGAAGTTCCATGATAACTCTGGTATAAGATAAAAAAGACAGCATCCTGCTTACTAATAAAAGCAAAACATAGAATTAGTTTGCTGAATGTATGGGAATCTGTAAGGACACCTCACAGAACGACGAAGAAAGTAAAATCGCTCAGCAAGTAGGAAAGAATATACTAATGGTTTCCATTTGAAAGTTAGATTATCAGAAGCAGATGACCAAGACATGAAGACAGATTGGGCTGGAAGACATTCCACACATGGACAATGCAAGAAATTCTCTGATACCCCTTTAGCACATACTAAAAAAAAAAAAAAATTATGAAAAACTATCATCTTTTGGAAAATAGTTTTCCAGATCATTTACCAGAATTCCTTAAAGCAGCTGAGAAATGCTGAGGTGGGAAAATAACAAACAAACAAAAACCATAAAAAACCCTCTCCCCAGCAAACCACCTAATTTTAGAGCAAAACCAAAACATATAAAGGGAAAATTTTTCTGCTTCTCCTGTAGCTTGTACTAGAGTTCATTTTGGAAATTACACTAAGTGTGTATAAAAACCTATTTGTGTATAGGCTATGTGGTGGATTATGAAGAGCCCAAACCTAAGTACATGTTCAAGCTGCACCACATTTGATACTGCATAAGGACACAGTAGAAATATTGCTTCTCTCTTGATGGACCTTTATGTAGTCCAAATAGGATGAGAATATTATAGAAAGTACTAGCTTCACCTACAAAGATTTCGGTTATTGAACTTAAATTTGAGCCTGTGGTAAAATGTGAAGATACAAAGCCTCATTTTGGAAAGACACTGCTGACAATTTCATACACATTTCTAGTGCCTCATCCAGCATATGAAAATCTGTGGGGTTTTTTGTTCATTTTAGGTTCTTGCTATTGTTCTAACTTCTCCCATCACATGCCAAAATTCCTTTCTTGTATCTTGACTGTCACAGAGACAACCTGTCTTTCCTAGAGCCCCAGCCATCCAATCTGCCACCTGCTATAAGCTATTGGTTTCATGCCTACTCTAGAAGCATAAACTGTTAAAAATAACTTTTTTACTCAAAGTTAATTTTTGTTTTGATGTGACTCTTTCAATCATTACATATATTGATGAAAGGGATTGTCGTGGGGTGACTTTATGATGTGTATCCCCTATCATCGCTCTATGCCCAGACATGATTCCTCTGCCTTTCTGTGCCTTTAAACTGAGCCCGAGAGAGGGGAGAGGAAGAAAAAAAAAGGTCAGACGAACTTTTCAAAGCAGTCTGTGCTTCAAGGTCACTACTCCTCTGCGTTCTTCTGCTGTGGGGAGAAGAGCAGAGGAAGCACCCTTCCTGCTTTTCAGCCAGGTTTTTTTTTGGCTCTGTTTCTTTGGAGGGAGAGATGGAGAGTGGTTTTTCTGGGACTTTGGTTTCTTTTTTCTTCTCTTCTGGACTGGTTCAGAACACCAGAACATCAGAACCCCACCAGGGAACCTTCCACCGTTCTGGAGGGGAGCCCCCACACCGACCCAGCTCGGAGGAGGAGGAGAGAGACCACATCTGCAGAAGGACTCTAAAATCTTTCAGGTTTTCTCTCCAGAGCGAGAGTTTATTATTTAGCATTATTATTCTTTACCTGTGTGTTTGTTCCGGTGTGGCAGCCAAAATGAAACTTTATACCGAGACCAGCTCCGGCCGCTGCCCGGAAGAGATCATGGGACCAACAGAGACAGATAAGTTCAGCTGCAAAGCCCCGGTAAGATGAACCCCTTCAGCGCTGTAAGTTCCCCAGAAGAGATGAAGCTGGCAGACATCAATCCTCTTCCCAGGTCAGAGGAAAGGGAAAGGCAAAGGCACGTGAATAGACACCATGATAGTGACACCAAAGTCAGNGTAAATGTTGAAGTAGGTGTGATCCAATGAGAAACTTGAACAGAGAGAGATAGTGATGAAGACCCTTGCTCCCAGGGAAGAAGAAGACCTCTGTTCCTAGAGATGAAGATGATTCCAGAGGCAGATGAAGAGAACCTTTGCTCTTGAACAGCTCATCCTTAAAATAGTACCCCATTAGCTAAGATTGCACCCTTGAAAACAGTTGTGGGGAAAGCTGTAAGTCGAGGGAAGGGACTTTTCACATGCCAGCAGAAAACCACCCCAGGTGGCTGTTGTGCTGTGACATTGAAGCCATGAGAAACAGTTTCTTGTGGAGAAATTGCTATAGCAAGGCAAGAGAGACTCCTCTCCCTAAGTGAATTGATGAAAGACTATTATAGAGGTGGTAAACTGACTGAAATAATCCCAAGTTTGTGTTTTTATGTTGTAAGTGGGAGGAGGGAGGAGGATGGGGGGAGGAGAAGTGTTCTGAAGGTTTATTCTGACCCTTATTATTCCTTTTTCTTTTAGTTATGTTAATAAACCTCTTTATACTCTTTAAAGCTTGGAGCCTGCTTTGCATTCCTCCTAACTCTTATCTCACAGAAGGTAAAAGATGCGAACAAAACCACTACACTTAATTGGTGTTTCCGCCTAATTTCAAACTGAACCCGCTACAGGGATCAAGCAGCAATATGGAGCTAGGCATGGAGAAGATATGATACATCTGCAAGTGTGATCTTGGCCACAGAGAAGCCTAAACTGACTACTAAAACTGTAACCTAAGAGTATGATTCCATTAGATGCAGAGATCTGAATTTACAGCTTGCTGCCATGAAAACACGAGTTGTGTTTTCTTTTTTCTCCTCTGTGCTCCCAATTTTTCAATCCTGAATCCTTTACTTCGAGTAGCTCTGGTGGCTTTTGAACAAAGCTCTTAGTCAGCTTAACCCACTAAACCAGGGAGCAAATGTCTGAGCAGTTCTCACGTGTTTGTGAGTTAGTCTTGTAATATCAGCACTGGTACAGAAGTGGGGTTAGAAGAGAAGAAGCTGCAGGATGGAAGTAGTGTAGCAGATGCAGAACTTTGTACGAATAAATGTTTTAAAGATATGCTGAAAGAAAGGATTATTGAAACAATGAATTTCTGTATGTTTGCATGTGTATGTTTCTATGCATCATTCCCCTCTATAAAACCAAATTTTAATTCAGACTTTTGCAGTGATATTATATGCAGCATTGTCTCCCATTTGCACTAGTACAAAAACAGAGACAGTGGATAATGCAGCAGGACAGATGGGAAAACACAAGCAAAAGTAAAACACCCAACTAGTTTCATGATAAGGAAAAGAAAGATCAAAAAATTATATCCTCATAGGAATTTGCATAACCAACCCTAATTTCATCATTGAAGTTATATCATACTTAATTTCCTAAGTAGATTAAGTTGTGGGTTCATTTTTTTCCTTAGATTTAAGGGAAGCAGTCATTATTTAATTTATCTTCAGCCTTTCCTATTGCAGTTGGTCTCAAAAAGACAAATAGCAAACACTTCTGTAACTGTTCCGCTATCACAGTTACTCTGAAAGGGCTATCACTTATTTAATAAAAATTAAAGACTATGAGGACTCTAGGAATACCTCTGGAGGGAGACAAAGAAGTATAATTAAAGTTGAATCTAATACTGGCAACAAGAGTAAACTGATAAAAAATATTCCAAAAAAGGAAAATCTATAATGAAAAGTAAAAGGTTTCTGCACAGCAGAGCTGGACAATTCCTCCTTAAACTCTTAAAGGAAGCCTTGAATACAGTATGTTTAGTATCAAGAATTGTGGACTGTGTTTCTACTATATGAATTGCACATTTCAGGGCTTTTTCTGGTCAGCTGTAAGGACTAGAAAAATATTTCTTTTTTTTCTGCTTGGTTTCTGTGTTGAGCAATTGCCAGTTTCTGAAGAGCTATCTCATACTTTGAGGCAGAATTAGATGTGCTGGTGTCCACTGAAATCCCTGCAGTGCCTGGTTTGTGGGTCTTTCTCTATTCTCAGAGATAACCACCAAATTTCCTCAGCCAGGATTGCCTTTGAATTTACACTGGCCATGCACATCTTTGGGGTAGTTGTTTGGTTGTTCATTTGTTTTTACACCTCTCCTTGGAGTGGGATTAATTTCTTGATATTGTTTCAAATTTTTTCTGCCACTTAAGACAATGACACGTTTAACTTTATAATAATTATATTTTTAAACAGATTGAGTAGCAAGATGTCTTAAATACTAAGACAGTATTTTCTTTTAAAGAAAATAAATTTCCCTTGTTAATAGAAAAGATACAGAAAAATACAAGTGGTATGAGATAAAACTCCTTTGGGACACAACTGCTCAATTTTTTCAGAAGCAGTGTCCCCAAAGAGAAGAATCTGCAAAAGATCTGGAAGTAATTAGAAACTATTGTAGTGTTTTGGTTAGGGAAAAAAAAAAAGAAGAAAGAATATGAAAAAAAGTAACTGAAATCTAAATCTGATGTAAGAGAGAACTACACTGCAAAAATTGATGTACTTTTTTTGAACTTCATGGCTTATTGAAGTAATCTGCCACTCCAACAGCAATACAGCTGTGACATGCTCAACTAGGCTGAGGGAACAAAGACCAGCTAATCAATCACAGATCTTGTCAAAAATAACACATCTTCATCCATTTTATGTTAAAATCGACTAAATGCAAATAAAAGTGCCTATTTTAGGAAAAATGAAAATCATTACATGTTTATTATCAATTATCTAGAAAAAAATTTTTCAAGTACTTGGATGTGTGATTATGGTTTATGTAAGAAATACAGAAAAGGAAGCCTTCAAATTAACCTAAATTTTAATCTAGTGCAGTAGGTGATACTAGGAAAAAAATATAATACAAGTCACAGTATAAGAAAGATTCTGAAAACACAGAGTAGTGCTTTTTGTTCTTCCCCAAACCTACAAATGATGTACCATCCACACAGGAGTTCCTTTAAAACTTAAAATGTATTTTTCACAGAAACTCCAAATTCCTTTGGGGGAAAGGCTTGATTGCATGTCCTTCAGAGCCTAAAAGGCTGCCCATATGAACTGAATTATCCATGACATGTACCTTCAGACATTTGTAATGTGATATTTCATGTAAATTTAGACCATACCTTGGATGTGAGCCGCTGGCAATGTTGATTTTATTCAGGAGCTCAGATAAGAAAAAAAATTCTGACATCCTTGCTAATCTGTAGTCGTTAACATGGAATTTCCAACATAAAAAGCATAAAAGCATCTAATTTGCTGTAGCAAATGAAAGGAAAACAAACTTTGCATTTCCCTTTCCTTTTCAATGTCTAAAGTTACTCTGTTCTGTGCAAACAAAATTGTACTTTTCAAAGGTTTTTATTATCGTCATTTATCTTTTGAGTGACACATTTCAAACTTCCCCTCATAATCTGTAAAATGTCATTCAATTTGAATATATGAAGGATTTTCCCATGTTAGGAGGAAAAACCCTATTTACACTGGGATTTTTAAAAACCCACAAACTATATACCTTATATAGTTTTTCCAGTCCATATTGCTCAATTTATCATATGGAAAACCTCAGGTAGCACTATCCTTCTTTTTATAGAGATGAGTCATCCTCATTTGCTGCGGACAACATCTCCTACAATCCTAATTACAAGTTTCGATAACATTAGTCTGGATTATGATATTTGCCTGTCTGTCATTCTCTTCTTCCAGCCATTTTATGTATTAGTATTTTTAGCATTTACCTCGTGTTTTCTTTTGACAGTTTGAAAATGGAAATAGCAAAAAAAAAATAACAACAGCATTTTCCCTGCAGATGAATAGAACTACAGACTGGTTCGCTTACACCTATAGGATGAACCACAATATTCTGTGGAGATGCAATTGCTCAGAAGAAATACTCCAGGAGTCAGGAAGGTGAGGGGAGGAGACTGCAATTTGCACCACTACGGCCCCCTGTTGACCAGTTCCTGTAGAAACAATTACCATGACTCCCCCAACAAACACTTACAGCATTGGCTCCTGAAGTACTTACTAATAAATGGACATCCAGAGACAAAATCTTCCTTATTTAGAAGACAAGGAAACAACCCTGAAGTATCAGATGGGGTAGAAAAGCTAAAAGCTTGCAATTTCCCTAAGCAATGAGGTAGATGGAAAATAGTTCTTTCAAGCAAACACTGAAGAAAATAAATATATGTTTGAAGCTTCAAAATGATCAGGCTCTTCACATTATTCCAGGTATAAAGCGAATCTTATTTTTAAAATACTTTGAAATAAAACCCAACATGTATAGTAGACATAAAAATAACAAATTGATTTTTGCTGCATTTGTTACATAGCTTTACTGAGATGCCTAAAGAAAGAGCATTGCAGAAAGAGCTTAAATTTCTCTCTCTTCCTTTCAATCAATATTTGAGGCAAAGTTTCATCTCTAGGGCCCTTAATGGCAGGAATTCCTGGAGCCAGCAAATGAGTAATGTTAAACCTATGATTAGATGATGAGGCCATCAAAGACACTAGACCCTAATGCTACATTCCACTTTATTCCTGAGAACTGCAGTAAAACCAAAGGCTAGGAAAGAAAGGACTGTAAGTTATTCCTTCCCTCAAAAAAATGTTTCAAGAGCTGCTAAAAAAAAAAAAAAAGTTTCACACAAAAAAAGTGTGACATGAACATAGAGCTCAAAAGCCTTAATGGATCTTTTGGAATTTTCTTGGAACCCAGGACTTCACCATTAGGTAACAAATTTTTCAAGTGCCCTGCTAGAGAAGGTTTGAAGTTGAAATCCCACTGAGGATTCCTGCCAGGGATGTATTTTTCTTTTACTTTTCCCTAACTGATATCTCTCTAAAAGAGGAAGAAAAAAAAGGAAGAGGAAAAAAATAAAAAGGAAAACAAGATTTAATGATTTCCTTATGATACAAGCTTGAAGAAATGCAACCTACAGACAGGAAAGGTAAGTTGGAACACCTTCCCCCAAAACCAATTTTAAATGTTTATTATTTTCAGATAGATTCCTCAAAAGTAGATCTTAATTTCAATTGTCCCTAGAAGCGCATTTGTTTTCAGTATATTTTTGGTGCATGCTGTCAATGTGCAGCACTGAATGCTTAAGAAAAGCTACAAACAAGTAATTTTCTTTGAAAATTATATTATAAGATGTGCATTTTATATACTAACTTGGTTTGAGTTGAACTGGTATTATAATTCCGTGGGGAACCTGGCTAATGAAAGGTTGTTATAAGTTTTTAGAGAAGTATAAAAGCTTGTAAAGTTATTTGGACCCATTGGGCCATCATATTTTTCTTACATTTTACAAAATGAACAAAGGTCTAGAATGTTTGCTGATAACTTCTTACCAGCAGCTTAAAGTAAAGGGGTGTATACACAAAATCAGCCAATAACACTTCCATCAAAACAAGTAATATGAAAATTGAGGTGCAAATAATCCAAACAGTATGAGAAATTATTTAAGATTTGAGTATTTTATTTGTGAAAGAATTTCAAAACATTAATTAATTTAGATTTCTGAGCAACCCATTACCGCTGTGTTAAAACCCCAATAATTAACCACAGAATTTTTTATATAGAAATATTCTGATTCTGCCACTTCTTGAGGACTACGTAAACCATGTTCCTCTGCTTTCTATGTACTGACAGCTATGTAAAATATTCAATGTTATGTCATGTATATCAAAAGTATTAAAGTCAGCACAAAGTAAAGTTTTAAAAAAATCACTAATTCAAAGACAGATTTCAACATAAAATTAGACCACAGTATCCTATTTACATATTCTAAATAAGAATGGGCTTGAAAGAGAGTTCATACATAGAGAAAATGCATAATGTACATCCATACACTTTTAGAACACAAATGCAAATATACCTTGTATACCCTGTGAATATAGAAAAAAATATGGAATGTATATTTTAAAAAAACCTACAATTTATATATTACCAGAAGACACTAATTTGTATTTTTTTATAATGAAAGGGAAGAATGAAACAAACTGCCAGATAAAATTCTTAGGCTGGCAGTGATCTATGCAAAGAAATCAATACAATCAAAACCAGAGAATGTCTTACCTGTGAACAAAGCAGCATAACCAATTCAACCACTGAAGTACTTGACTTCATACAAACAAGACCTGCAATAAACAGTCAAAAATTAATTTAAAAGATCGGTGATATTTTGCTGTTATAGCTCCACGGTTACAGAAAACCATAAAATATATAAAATGTATATTTTTTATAACTCAAACAGACTAAAACAAGTTTCAAGCACAATTAACTGAGAATTTCAGATTCAAGAGCATTTAAATGTTTATAAGAATCACCTGGAATAATCTACCCCAGTTCGGGACAGAATGTTTTCTAATTATTTTTGGCATTTAGCTTAGTTATTTAAATAAATAATTAAATAAATAATAATTGGTATAACCCAAAGCAATTTAATGTATGATAAACAGAAGTTAACAGCTTTTGAATATTAAATCTTGTAAATTCTTAAGAATAAAGTGATCAGTTAATAACAGGTAAAGAATAAAGCCTCTGCGTAGAAATTCATCTGGTAATTGATAACCCTGTAATTGAAAGCTTGAGTATTAATGAAGGAGACATTCATGTGAAATCTTATTTATATTAAAATCACAACCCCATAATTTGTAGGGCATGTTTCTTAAAACAAACGTTGAATTATGTAGTCTAACTGTTAACTCATTGTTTTGTACTTAATTTAAATAATAAATACCTAATGACATTGTCACTATTGGAAATAATTGTTTGCAGCTTTAGAATGCAAATTTAGTCCCTGAGAGAAGGATGTCATATCTAAGTATTTTAAAGATGCATTGTGAAGACACTTGCAGGAAATTTGACTTCTGCTGTTAATGCTAGCTTCTGTTATCAAACCATTTAGACATCGATATGATGCTTTAGGACACGGAAACACTTTGGTTGTGTTATAAAAAACAATAAATTCACAAATAAGCTTACAAGTAAAGACTAAATAGGAGGCTGGAAAGCAAGCTGATGTGCTTTAAGAAGGTTTCTACAAATAATGATTAGAGACAAAAGCACTCCTACACAACAGTATGTATATTTATTTTGGATAGTGGATAAATAGCCTTTTGTGCCCATTTTGCTAACAACCCCATCCTTATTGTACAGTAACACAGAACAAGCTGTAAGAAGCCACTAGGCTTCCATTCTATCAGATATAGGGGCAGACAGTTAATGAAATAAGAGGCAGATGTGCAAAGCTCATTTAGGGAGACAATTGCTGTAATTGATCAGCTATTCTCATGCTCAAGTGCTGGAGGATCAGAAAGATTAATGAGATACTTATCACCTGGAGGCTACCTCCACTGTTTGAAAGCTGACAAAGAAAATCCAAACAGAAGACTGAACTCTACAGTTAAGCCAATGCAGGTAACACAGACACACCAAATATTTCATCAGAGAATGTTGTCTGGTTCATTATGAATTCACCTCATATTCTGTAAAACTAAAAAGAAAAAACCCTTTCTGTCACACATTCACTTATCATCTTTTAAAATCAGACCTCAGGTGTACTAAAACATGACTAAGGCAAAATAATGCTCTTGAAAACCTATCCCCCTGCTACAATCTTCTAAATTTGAACATCTTTTTACTTCTGATTTTACATGAAAAGAACAAATGTATCCAGAATAAGCACCATACACAGTTACGAAAAAGAAACCAACTAAATTACATAGAAGTGATTATGCATCAGCAGAAATGTCTTTATATCTGCACCAGGTTTTCAAAAAGAAAACTTGATGTAAAATATATGCTTTAAAGGCAAACACATTATGAATATTTTTGGGTTTAATTAATTAAATTAAATTAATTAAAGAAGTTCTTAACTTTCAAAGACAGTTGGGTATTCTTATGCTACCTGTGCAGCTTCAAACAATATGAAAAAATTTTGAAGTGTGGACCAAAACAAACACGCCTAAAATGGCACACAGCTAGAAAAAATACTCATGATTATCATCCAGATAACAATGATGATCTAGTCCTAATAACATAAAGCTGCAGACATGACAAAACAGGACTCTGTTTGAAGGAAGTCATAATTACTTAGATCAAGATTATCTATTTACAATAAGAATTTTTATATACTCTAACTTCTTAATAGCTTGATAATCATATGGGTCTAAGTAAAGTGGTCATCTGACCTAAAATTGATGTCTTTTCACTATTCCTCTGGACATACCTTGATAATTTTTGTATATTACATCTAATCAACTGCAAGCTTGGATATGACATTCTAGCATTGGAAAGGAGAATCGACTGATTCCAGTGAAATTCAGAAAAAGAAAGAGAAGGATACAGAAGTGACATCTGGTTAGCGCACCAGCAGGCCCATTAGTTGTAACCAGCTCTTTAATTGCCTGCTGATGAAACAACCCATTGGTAATAGCCATTAACACCTCTCATAACCACTAGTATTAAAAGAGACTGGTGTCCATGTCCAAAAGAAACAAATAATTATCTTAGAGACTGTAGCACTTTCCTCATATGAAAATAGAGAGAGAGATAGGAAAGCCTCATTAAAGAAGGTCACGGTGTCAATGATTTTTGTCTCAGTCTACTGCAGAAATTAAGTGTGCAGCAGTCTACTCATAAATAAACAGAATGGGGAGTAGCCCAGACAGAAAATGGGGAATCCTATGCACCTTGATGGGTGGTAAGAAGGAAATAGAAATACTTTTGTTCACCTTTGAGTATTCATATCATACGCCCCTTGAAGTAAAACAGAATACAGAAATGTGAAACATGCATAGCAGGGCCATCATTTCACTTTAAAAATTTCTTATTTATCAGCCTCCTAATCCTCCTTCACGGACTCCTTCCACTCAAACCATGAGGGAAAGTGTGTGCCCTCCATTATATGCTCCATTTCCTCCCTCCTAGCTGCCAAGGGCTCTATTGTGCTTTTTCCCCTTTTCACTTCTTCTTGATTGAGCAGTTAAGATTTGAAATAAATAACGATTTTTTCCTGTTACACAATACACAATTAATCTTCAAAATCTACTGTCAAGAGTTGTTGTGCAGTCAATAGTAGAGAATTATAAAAACAGATCAGACCTAATGGAGGACAGATCCATTTCTGCCTGTTAGGAAAAACTGTCAGACTGCAGTCTCTGGTTGCATTATAAAGATCCCACATCATCAAATCTGTAGGAGCAAGTTTAGGAAGAACCACAGTCATTGTCCTATTTAACTTTTCCTTCACAGACCAGAAAAAAATATCATTTTATTACTCTTTTGGTTTCTAAATTTGCACCCTCCTCTCTTCTAGGAAATTGTGTGAATTCACTCATTTCTTTTGGCATTGCACAGGAATAAAAAATAATTTCCCTCAGTACACAGTCTATATCCTGACAGACAAAAATTAAAAGAGGTGTAGAAAAGTTCTCCTTCAATTTTCCAGACAGAACAGAAGACACAAACTGGTCGAGGTATCTTCATAAAACCAAAAATAGAATTTGGAGTATGAATCAGAATAAATACCAATTTCCTAATTGATTTTCTAAGTTCCAAATGCATTAACAACTGTATGTATTCTTCCTCTTTACTGTTTTCCAGGATTCAACAGAGATTTTCACTGTGTGCAAAATTTTATTAGTTTTAACATGAGGAAAAAAAAGATAACAAGCTTTGAAAAATAATGGCTTCTCTGACTGAAGAGAGCACACAAATCTATTTTCAGATCTCTTCCCCCACCTTAACTCTGAGAAAAAGTATTTGCCACTCAAACTAAAACTGTTGCCTGCATTCTTCAGCTGCAGATAAGTTCTTCCTATACCATCTGTATCAAATGCCATTAAGGAAGCTAATGTAATTACTAAAATACAAGTGGATATTTCCTGCGTACAGCAAGGTTAGAAAGGTCACTGCTGAACTGAATGGAGTATGCAGTTTTTACATTTGCTGTTCTTAGTACTTTTCTTCATGGTCTATTCTCAGTCCATTAAATATAGCCATCAAAACTCAGCAATTTGATGGCAACAATGACCACATATATGGATGCAAAAACAGGGAGCATCAAGTGCATGACCTTGGCTAATCTGGAATAAATGATGTATGCCTGGCAATTATCTTGAAACACTCTGGTTTACTTGACTTCTTTTTCAGTGTTCTTCTGTTGGCCCAAAGATATGCTAATTATTTCTTTTCACTATGACTTATTAATGTCTAAAAAAAGATTAATTTCAACTATACTCTTTTAGTCATGCCTGTGGCATTAATGAAGTCATGGGTTCAAAACCTCCAAGTCACCATGCTGAACTAGTCAGTGTGAATTTCCATTTTGAAGAAATATAATGTAGGCTGATAAAATCAATTTAAAAAAAAAATCCTTATGAAATAAGATCATGGTTTTGAACTTCTTTTTATTATTATTAATACAATGTGTGTATGAGTCTAACTGAACACCATCACAATTTCATCTGGTATTTATAAAGGTTTGCCTGAATTTTCTTGCAATGATTTTACTTTGTGTCAACTTAAACCCTTATTGGAACTGGAATCAATTGCAATACTAGCAAAAACAAAACTTAAATGTTTTTATAGCGCATGTTCAACTTAGAAAAAAAGATGCAATTAACTAAACTTTAGAGTCTGCAGAAATCTTTCACTCAATTATAGCTTCTACTTATCGGAAAAATCTCAGGTATGGCTCAGTAAAATGCTTGAGAAAGTTTAATCCATTTAACCCAGTTCACAAAGAAAACTTGTTTTTTATTACTCCTCTACAGCATGTCATCAAAACTACATGAATTTTAGATAGTAAAGGATGCTTATGAAAAAATACACACATGCTGTTATATCCATTATTTTAGGAACATGTTAAAAGTGTGTAAAATGTACCTAGAAATGAGCAAAAGGACCTAAAACTAGATAGGAAAGAAAATCAGAAAACACTATAATTCTCCTTTGTAACTTTTATTTTCATAAGGTAAGCTATTTTCTATTACCTAGTGATATAGTCTTCCATGTACTTTAAACAAAACTGTATTGTTTTAAATTGTTTCAAATTATTCACTATAATTATGGGTAATTCATACTGTGATGTCTTTCTATAATCCTCAGTGATTCCTGTGCCATGAGACAGAGTAGGAATTTTCTACCGGTAATTACCACTCACAAATTGGGTTTTCATTTTTGATAGACTATTCCCTTATAATTTGTTCAGCATTTGTTAGGAATGGCACAACAAAGTTTCAAGGACATTTCTCACTGTGGACAGAAATTGAAGCATGTTTTGGCTGTGAAAGTACTAGGGAAAAAGTGATGGTGAAATTTTGGTTGGAAATGTGAGTTTTCCTTAATATTTATTTGTTCTTTCTAACTGTCTTTCTTCTGCCAGCAAAATCTGGCAAATGATTTATTGAAATATATTTCTAAATCCAAATTTTATTCAAAGAAATAACCTTAGGACTTCTTTTTTGACCAAAAAAGTTATTTGGATAATTTAAATCTACATTATTTCCTCTCTTCCATAGGCTGTCAGTCAGTGAAAATTAGATTTAAATTATTGTTCTTCATCAATTATCAAGTTGCTGGGAAGTTCCCTACAGATCTGAAAGGAGAGAGTATGGAGAGAAAAAAGAAGATTGGTGAAAAATTTGAAAGCAAATGCTAAGTATGCAAAACTTAAACTGAAACAACAGTTGTTCTCATTCCAAACCATGCAGTTACTGGGGGGGAAAAAAAGATATATATTAAACAGAATGCAAAGTTTTGCAAGATTACACTCAAAATTGGTTTTAGAACCATACATATGTCACACATTTTGTAGGCATTTAAATTACACTAATGGTCTTAATTTATGAAAAGCAAAGGCTGGGAAATATTCAGGATTTGCAGAAACTCTGCAGATGGAAAATCACAGCCATGTTGCAAAATAATTACAACGTTGTTTTTACTAGATGAAAGAAAACACTATTCCAAAGAACGTAACTCACTAAAGTAACAAAGTCAGGGTTATGGATTTAACAATCCCTTCGGCAGCCTTGACTGACATTACCACCAACTCTAGGGACCACGAAGGATGGCTGTATTAGTACTCCAGACCGTTCTTTGTATGGGGAAATCTCCTTTACAGAACAGGAGAGTGACACAGAAAAATACAGTGAATGGGAATTTGACGCAATGCTTTTTAGTTGATCAAGGCAGTTACAATTCTTAAAGGATGTTTTGTTATGGTGAAAGACACAAGCAATACAAGCAATATTCTTTTTGTCTGGTACCTGGAAATCTAGGAAAGGTATCATCCAGGTTATCAAATGGAATACCTTTAAAATTTTATCATAAATCTTTAGAACTGACATCTTAAGAGAAACACCTCAAATAAACCCTGATAGGTCAACAAAGCACCCCAGATTTTAATCAGTTCAAACCCAACTCAAATGGCTCAGCCCTATTAGTCAGATTTGTAAAATAAAACAGACCTTAATATTGGGATAATATTTAAAAGAGTAAGAATGGTATGTAATAGTTTCTTGAATTATTTTATTAAAGTGAGAAAACTGAAACTCCTGCACCACTGCACTTACTAAAAAGGAATCTAAATGTGGACTGTAAAACATCCAGATGGAATCACAGAATGGCAAAAACCCTTGAGAGCGTACCCACAGAGAGGGGATTTATTACAATGCATACATGATTTAGTTTTTAAAATTACAGACTTTCGTACTGTAATCCCATGAGCTGCAATGATATTGACAAAACTGATGCTAGTGCCACACTACTCTGAAGAGTCCAGCCTTATGCTAACCTGTGGATTTTCTGACAATTTTCCTTTAGTGTAATGGGATGCACAAATTCTCATTCATCAAATGAGAAGGAGACCACCACATCTAGAGAATAAAAACCACTACCACTGTTCAGTTTAATACACCACAGAAGGTTTTCAAAACTGATTCAGTTTTTCATTTAATGCATGTGGTAATTCTTTATTTGGCCAGTGCTCCATTGGGATTTACTCAATATATGCATTTGTGTTTCACTGTCATTCTCCTAAAACAGTATTTCTTTGGACAGAACTCTTCCCAAATATCTTCCAAATCTTTCCAAATATTGTGATGTAGTGAAATAATTTGCTTATCCAATTTCTATAACAGAATGGATCTAAAATGTACATCGACCTATCATGTCTTGATTGAGAAATTGTTCCAATCAATTGTTCCAATTAACAACACAAAAAAATTAACACAAATATTCTTTTTATATAAAAGCATTCAACACAAATATTAATTATAAGAAAACAATTCCCTGTTAAATTTAAGCGAAGCAGATTTTTTTTGAATGGTATGACACATATTTACTAGAATTTAATTTCCAAATTAAATTATTTCCTCCTCTTCTAAAGTCCTCTTCTAGACTATGGATAAAAAGACCCAAGTCAGTGATCACACTGCAGATGGTCAAACTAAAATACCTCTAATCTTGAAAATGTCTCTAAAATGGAATTATTGTTTTTCTGTCAAAACGTACTTAATTTTCAGGTAGACTTGAGTAAGTTATAAGCATTTTATTTCAGCAGAAGCCTGGAAAACATGTACAATTACAGGTTCTAGAAAATCAAAAAAATCTTATTTATCTAGAAGGAATCTCAATGAAAGGCATTCCAGTTTTTTCCTCCAAAACCAAAAGTCCACTGTGAAAATCCAAATATTATCCTGAAATTCTTCTGATTTTCCTCTTTATACTAAGATATTATTCAAATAAGTGGCTCAGAATTTTCCATAAATTTCTGCCACAGCTTCTGCCAGGGATATTTTATTTCAATGGAAGAAGTAAGAAAAAAATTAATTGGTAAAGACATTTAAAAAATTAATTTAAACTCTGAAAATTTTAAATAGTTTTCAAGTTTTGTCATGTGGTATTTTCCTGTCATTCCCTCCTGAAAAAGTTGCCAATTTTGTAAGTAAATTTGTAGAAAAATTACTAAAGGAAAACAAGTGATACCAAAGAAGTTGCCACATATTCAATACATGGAAAAAAGAGAGTTTATGTCCTACTGATCCCTCACAATTTTCTTATTTAAATGAAGAAACATCTACCTCTCCTTTCTCTTTTTTTCTCAGTCCTTCACCTCCTCTCAAATCTGTGTTAGAGGAAATATATTTTGGAAGTATTTCCTCAGTAGTGAATTATTTTCAAAGAACTATACAAGCAGAAAAAAAGGCATTCGTTTCACCCACTAACACAAGTAAATGTTTATACTTTATACCTTCACTAAAACAATGGTGCTTTCTCCCCATCTTAGGAACCTTTTAGAAGTCTTTCTAAAGTTTTTAAAAGGGACATCCTGGAAAAGATACATCATAGGTATGACCCCAAATAACAGCCTCTAGAATATCAGAATTTCCCTGAAAAGGCATTACTCAATGTTATATTTTCCTTAGGTATGAAGTTTTATTTTTACTCTTCAAGTTTATCAACTTTTTCTTAGCTTCAGTCTAAAACTTATTCCTATTTGATGCCCTATTTTATGAGCTTATTCCTTTTTGTTTCTCTCCTCTTTTTGTAAACATAGGAATTACTTTTTTTTTCTTCTATCTATTATTTCCTTCTAGTTTTTGTTACATTCTTTCCTATTATTAGGGGGAGAATTATCATCATGGCATGATAAACTGAAATATGTGCCTGGTGAATGACAAAAAAATGGTGGTGAGAAAAGGTTAAGCTGCACAGTAATAAAATCACTTACTCTATACTGATCCTCCTTCCTTATATTTCTCTTTAGCAACATTGGGGCCACAGTGAATGAACCAGTGCAGCTACAAATAGGAAGTATAACAAAACCTCACAGAGCTCATGCAGCCTCCTAAATTTCTGAGGCCAAGATGACCATTCTTTTAAGTAGGTGTGATCTCTTGAGTAGCAAAACTAATTTTTTGTATAAATATAAATGTTTCCTGAGGATTTGATAACAAGGAAAAGAAAATAAAAATCTCCCTTTCCAAGCTGAACTTTGCTGACCTTAGTTGGCAGCTATCAGATCTTGCTTCTATCCTGAAGCCCTACTGACAAATGGTAATGATTCTGAAACAGTGTCTCTCTAAACACAAAAACCTACCACAGTTATAGATCTCTAGAAATAACTTGTATTTCTTGTGTTTCAGTTTTCTTTATTTACTTGACAGTAACATTGTTATGGGCTCTCCCTAGACCTGCTTTGACATCACTTTGCCATCTTAATTTGACATATCACAACTGTCTCTGTTGTCTGACAAGTTCTTTCAGCATGAGGGTTTCTCATTGCAAGAAAACCTCCACAGACAAGAAGCATAAAAAGACTGAATCATAAAATTCCACACACCATCAGACAAAAATATGACATAAGAGAATAGATGTTTAGCAGATCTGAGGATCTTTTTTTGAAGGACGTAAAATTTAACATGAAGTTTCACTGAACACAGTAAAGATATAGTAACTTAGTTCTTGCAAAGATAAACCCAGGTATGTAGGGAGTCTGTTGACATCTAAGTAAATCAAGCTAGATGGTTCATTAATGTTTATACTATAATTAACATTTTTCTATAAAAAAAAAGCTCTATAAACAGGTATATTTTATAATTCAAGTGTAGTAGTTTCTCATGTTAATTGAGACTATAGTTTTTGTGCAATATTCTTTTTTTAAGCCTTGAAGGCATGGAAACAAGCAAATCCATATCCAACAGGATGAATTGAAGAAGTGTCTTTAAATGATCAGGACCACTAAGGAAATTTGATAAACTTGGTCACTAATTAAAATGTTTCAGTCTGGGTCATAAGAACAGGCGATAAGCAGAGACAAAATTAAGGAAAAACTGTGACCAGCTCTAATGAGATTAATTTTGTAAAGAATCTGATCACAGAACTCAGACTACATGGAAAAGGATTACTTTACTCTGTCTGATGAGAAATACATCTTTCAGGGCAATATCTGATACAGAGATGTTATTTGCACCCTATAGATTATCAGAGTTGGGTAGTTCTCTGGAAAACACTGATGGTGTAATAAAGTAGATTGATTCCATTTTTAAGCCTTTAGAGGACAAGGGCTGCGGCAAATACCAGCCTAACTGTTTCAAGTCCAAAATCAGGCAGAGTCCCCTGCTGAGTTCTGAATGATGAATTAAGTGGAATAAGAACCAGAGAACCTCTGCCTGTGGAGAGCTTCAGTCACAGCATGAACATCCTGTAGATACTGAATACCTTTCTGGCATACCACCTCGTTTTTCTTTGGACCTGGACAGTAGAGGAGAAAATAATAAGGGGGGAAAAGGTGTCTGTTCTAAAAAAAAATATTGTGCAACTCAATCCAGTGTTACCGTTCAGCACTGCTGTATAACTGATATGATGAGTCCACCTACAGGCTGTGCTACAGCAGCGCCTGCACGTTAAGAACTTTCTCCAGAATATTTTAAAAATTATTGCCTTGAAATAACTTTAAATAGCTCTCTTGCTACATTTTTTTTCTTTTTCTTGGTACTAGTTTAGTAGCAAAACTCACAAAAAATGTATTTTCCAGTAAAGCCGAAAGTTATAGCAAGAAGAAAAACAGAAACCGGATGTTATTACAACAAAGATGGACTATCAAGGAGGGTATCAGGGAGATGGACATCAGGGAGGGTATTTTTCTAGAATTCTAAGGCAAAAAGACCAGTCCTTTCTAGGCATTTTGGCTTGCAACTGGAATACAGGCTACTAGCTTGAAAAAGAAATTTGTGAGAAAGTGGCTAATACTCTGAAGTAAGTGGGACCCAAGGATTAGAACCAACTAATTCCTTTTCTTAATCTTTAAAGGCTCCAGTATTTTGTGCATTTCCTTATGGGCTTTAAAAGAACAGCAATTGGTACTCTTTGGTTCCTAATAATAAACATTTTATAATAGCACTTTCAACAGTAATTTAGTAATTTCAAACATCTAGTGGCTTCTACATTTTCAAGGATAACTTTCAGAGCTTCTTTCCAGCAAATCTGACTACTTTACACTGTTAACAGCTTTTGCTTTCCTGAAGGCATGTATTTATTATTAATTTTTTACATCTGCATTCTCCTAACGAAGCTTTACAATTAGTCTCACAATTTCAGTGGGTTTTTTTCTCCATTGTCAAAGCAACAGAAGAACCCAAATTTCTGTCTAATGGGAGCTCCTTGCATTTTGGATTGTAAAGACATCTTGATTATTAATCAATGCTATAATGATAATACAATCCACGACGTAATCTGAGTGCCAACAACAATTTCTACCCTTAAGTTACACTGGGACCACACAAGTCAGAGACAGAGGAGAGGGCATGAGCAGTTAACCTCTGTTCCATAGTCTAATACATCTTAGTAAGTGTCCAACTCATTAGACAGGGATAGAGTGGCTCATATGTGTAATTAATTATTGGCAGGTTTACTTTCAAAAAGGTGCCAGATGCTATGCATTTCCTAGCTGCTATCTGGATCTCTGATCTATAATGTTTCCTGCCATGTTAAACATCTGTTCAGAACATACTTCTGCACACAGGAACTTCAGTAAATCAAGAGTTAAATCAAAATCAAATGAATGTGTATCCTCTTTCTGGTGTTTGTAATGATATCCCTTTAAAGATGTCATAAAGGAATATTATGTGAAAGAAAAATGTTCTGTAACTTGTGTTGGGGTCATTATAGTTTGAAGATTTCAATGTGGATAAATAATAGAGACTTCTTATGTGGCACCTGCTCTTCAGTTCTCTGAATTGGCATCTGTCTTGTCTCTAGTAGCATACTCTAAAAAACTTTGGAAGTTGCAAAGCTTTGAACTTTGACTCTGGAGTAGTTGTAAATAAGTAGACAGATTTGAATATACATTTAGCCCTTCAGAATTTCTTTGTTCCTACCATATAGACTTCTGGAAAACTGGTGTTGTTTTCTGTCTCCATGTGTACCTGACTCATTGATGTTTTTAGTAAAATCCATGATCAGTCCCAAAGTGTGTGCAGAAACATGAGTACACTGTGGAGCCTTTCAGTAAGATACTATGAGCTAATCATACCAACCATAGATAGAGCATTTCTTAAAACAAATTTCTGACATGTCTATAAATAGCAGTTTGAAATTCATGAACTTTTATCTTTTTCCTGCTTATGAATGGATTACATGTGCAGGCAGGTTTTCAATCAGCAGAAGTATTTTAAATTATATTTATTGGAGGATTTCATGCCCTGTTTCAAAATGACCTATGGTTTTCTTCATGGTAAAAACCTAATCTTGCAAATTGCTTGCAGAAATTCTTAAAGTAAAAAAGGAAAACACTAACTTACTGAAGAAAAGCATTATCTGTAAATCATTATTATTCCAACCTCATTATCTAAACAGGGGTTAATTTCAGACAGGAGTGCAATTTTTCTGGGATCTTTTTGCAAGTCTTTACAGTGAAGATAAAAAGGAATCTATGAATAGGAATCCTACTACCACAAATTCAGGAAAACTGTCTTACAGAAATTCAGGAAATTCAGGGTCAGGAAATTCAGTGGATTTAACTGCAGTGTGCTAAACATGCAGCATCACCTCTTCCTAGACAGAGAAGGAGGTACACTTAGACACCTACGGCACATGGAAGGAAGGAGTGGGATGTGGCACAGTAGAGAAGTACATTATGAACTTAGCCTTGAAAATGAATTCAGAGTTCCTGACCCAGTACAAACCAAATAATCCATAAGATTCCTCATCCTTACTGAACAGAGTGATCATGTCCAGTGAGATGCCTATTTCAAATGACACTGGCCTGACCTCTCCACATAAAGTTTTAACACTGGTTTCTAACAGGGAGTCCCTGATGTCTAATAGGGCTGAGATCCTACTTCTCCCTCAGTCCTGCTTTATCAATTGCTTTCCTGCTTCTTATGCTGCAATATCTACAGTGTTGTACTGATACCGTATATTACACAGTATATTACAAATTAATCGAGTGCAATTCTTTTGAGTTACTATTCAGTTTTCCATTCCTTTACTAAACGATGATGGCATATCTCAAATAATAGTGCAGAGCAAATATTGAAGGTGAGTAAGAAACACACCTAACCCAAAATAGGGTATCCTTTTTCTAAACAGATATTTGTATTTGGGAATACTGTGTAAAAGTAGCATCTTTTAAGCAACCTCCGTTAAACTGTCTGAAACTAGCCAACACATTGAAAAACTATCAAGGGACTAAAAGGCTGATCCTCCTTGCCCAGTGTGATCATATAAGTTTCATGTTCTCAACAAAACCCAGATTAAAGTACATATAAAGCTATGCAGTCACGTAATTGCAAGAGCTCTCTGAGATCTGAGACCAAACTACAGCTCGCATGAGCCTTAAATGAGGCTCCCATGAAAAGACAAACTTCATTATGCAGAGAAGGCAGAAAATGTCTCATACTAAAATGAGCTCCAAGGTAATGATTAAAGAACTTCTTATATAAAAAAGGAAAACCAATTTATATATATAGACACATGATCACATATATAAAAAATCAGAAGAAAGGCTTGTTTCATAGTGACAGAAGCACTGACCATCTTTGATGCCTCAAGGGAAAATGATATATTCTTGACTGCATCAACAGTTAAGATGCAGTCAGCTGCAGAAGAAGGAAAAAATCCACTGTTTTCTTACTGATTTCTGCATGTGGCTAGCTGACACTGAAGTGCACCTGTCTATCACCATGTGAACAAATGCAGTCATGACAATGTTAAAACAAATTAAGGTTAATGAAGACTATAATTCCTTGCATGATGTGGCACAGAGAAAATGGTGATTCTCGTGCTCAAAAGTCACAAAGAAGCTCCAAAAGCATCCAACAAATATGTGATATTTTTCCTCTTGAGAAGCTGGATTGAAGACTATATTTACAAAGAATTTTTAAAGTAGTCATATTGTAGTCATAATAGACTACAAGTAACATTGATTGCAACAACTGAGGGTAAGCCCTATTACAGTTTTCCAATTAAATTTACCCTCATTAGGAATTCTGTTGGTGGAAAGGCTAAGGCATCCTGTAGTATTTAGCTTCTTTTTGATATATCAACCATATCAAGTTCCTTACATTAAACTTCATGGCGTTTATCTCCCATCCATCAATCACTCTTGTGCCCTGCTCTCTTGATACCTCTGCAGCGTGTGCATCTTTCTTGAAGTGCTGACTATAGAACCAGATAGTACGAGTTTTACCAAATTTGTGCACAGAAATGAAATCACCTCCTCATCTATTCTTCCAAGGCACTGGAAAAGTCTTGCCTCAGCACTGAGCTAAGGGAGCCAAGCATCCTAATTATTTTGGCAATCCCTCCATTCTTTGCGTGGCTTTGTCCCTCATCTCCTACCCTCTAGGATGGATCTAAGTCTATGTTCTTTGCTCCTAGAAGTTATACTCAGCATCTGGCTATGTTGAAATCTGGCTTTTTCTTGAGTTTTGGTTAGTCCAGAAAATGATTCAGCATCTCTCCAATACAATGCTTTTGCTTCTCATTTAGCGTATCTTCACCTAAGCACTTAGTTTTGCCAGGAACAATTCAACACTATAAAAAAGACTGTTAATAAAAATAGCAAAATAGGATGAAAAATTGGATTATAGAAATTTGAGCACCATGAATAGCTTAAGGTTTTATTTACATGCTGTTAATACAAATTTTTAAATCATGAAATTATTTATTTATTCTTTTCCCCTCTTACTTGCTACTATTTATTAATTTATTTATTTTGTTCAAGATGTTGGCTACATGCTGTCCTATGGACTAGAAGGTCAATTACTGTAATTTTAATTAATTGAAAGAAAAGCATGCCTGGACACACAAAGAAAAGTATTTTGGATGTGGCAGAGTAAGATAAAAGATTGAGAGAATAATACGTCCAGGGAAAAAAAGTTCTGCAAGAACATGCATTTTTCCACTTTATAGTATCTGTGCTCCTGAACACAGAAATACGAAGGTTCTGAGAAGTTTCTAAGAGAAACACAAGGGGCATGTTAAGCTCCAAAAAAGTAAACTTTCCCCACAATGTATAAGAGATTTCTGGATTACCATAATATTTTAAGGAAAATGGTTGTCCTGCTTTTCCTAATACAAAATCCAGTGTTCTTCAAGGAAATCAGAAGCTAACTGTGCCAGTACTGGTAGATGCCACAGTGATGTCACACTCGAGGTCTTGGGGAGCTTTTAAAGTAGTGTCATTTAGCACCCAAGTTCTATCTGTGGTTTCCAAAGGAATGGTTTGGGCAATTTTTCAATTGTTTCAAGAAGTCTCCTGTCAAACATGATACAAAGCTAGTCCATCACCACCTCTACAGAGTATTTTCATAGGGCCATGTGGTGAGTTAATGAGGAGAAACAGATTCTGCTCCTATCAGCGGAAAAAACATTCTCTCTGTCATCTGACTTGAATTGTGCCTTTATCAGAAACATATCACATGTACACCAAGGAATGAATCAGAGATCCTTTGGAGAAGGGCTACCTGGCTGACCTTCTACCCAGTTAATGATATAGCAAAGTAAAAGCATTGGTGAAGTTTCTTTGGTACCTCACTCAAGAGCAGGGAAAGCATTCTATGTGACTGTGTTTCAGTTGTGGGCCTATTCTTACAGTTCCAGACATGCCAAGAATAGCTGTAGTGGAAATACTCTTACCCATCTGTGCTTGACAAAAAGAGGATATAGCTTTTCTTTCGGCTACATATCGGATTACACTTGCCTGTAACATTTTCACCTAAAAGCTAGAATGTTGTAATGCACTTTACATGGAGGGAATTTGCAGACCATATGGAAACTAGTTAGTGAAAACATCTCTGTGCAAGTGTTAAATGGAACTCCACAATGAGCTCTGCTGAGCTCAAATATGTGACCTACACATATTGCATGTTTGTTTCCAATTAGGTTCTGTACGGACGATTTTAACTTTTGCTACTTCTGTTCTCTGAGGCATTGGGAGAACCTCAGTTGACAAACCACAGCAGTGTTGGGCTGGTTCTGGTATACTCTTGTTTGAAGCTGTTTGCATCCAAATGCAAATAAGTCCTTTTTAACCCATCACTGAGGACATTTTCCACTTATAAAATATTTTGAGAAGTTGATGAAACTTTTGAACAGTTGAGTGTAAGATATCTTTGAAGAAAGAACTGGTTTTGGAAAAAGGAGCAAGTAACTATTTCAGTAATTAGTAATTCAGTAATTTTAGTGGAGTAAATGAGGAGTTTTACCAATAAATATATTCTGCAATGCCAGATTACTACTTGATAGGGTTCCTCTGTTACCAGTCACATTTGGGAATTTACCAGAACAAACAAGAAAAATGAACGATTTCAAGTATTAGTGGCCTAAGTTTTTGGTCTAGACTGACCACATCATTGCAGCCTGTTCATTTCAATTCTAATCAAAAGTTAAGAAGCCACTAAGATATTAAGAATAATTTATTCAAACAATAGATCATGCCAGTCTTCCATGGGAGAGAATGATGATAAAATGTGATGTAAAAGGATATGACTGCAAGACTTTTCAACAAAGGTTTGAGGCAGCTGAACTACTACAAAAAGGTGAAACCATAACTAAGCTGTATAGACATTTCCAAAAACATATTGACAAAACCTATCTGAAAGCATCAGATATTCTTGAAAGTTTGCATAGTTAACCTGTTTTAAAAGTATTAAAACTAATTTTGTTTTCTGCTCCCTTTTATTTTGTGCTCTTCAGTATTCACAGTCAGCTACAAAACTCTGTACATTCTTACGAAATCTGAAAATGATTTAGCATTTCTTACACACACACATGCACAAGAACTCTAGAAAGAGCTTCAGGAAAAAGCAGATACCATCAAGCATGTCTGACGGTATTCAGATTTTAGCAAAATCTGATGGGGGAAAAACTTCATACCATAAGGATATTTCGAAAACAGCAAAGAAGGAAAGGTATTATTATGTCAAGCTTGAAAGTACATGCTTCATAGAATGCAACAGACATTTTTATGGTGATCAATTTGAAAAACAGACAAGTGCCTTAAGACTTAATTATATAAAGTTTATTTCCTCCTTTTTGATTCTTATAACTAAAACCTTTACATATAAAGAAACAAATTACACTATTGCATATAAAACTGTCAAGTTAATTACTGCTTGCCAGTAAAAAAAAAATCAAATGTCAATTATCAAAGCCCCACAGGAATTCTATGCACTCTCATATCTTGAATTACACCACTAAAACCCTCTGTTTTGCAGAGTGATTACCTGGAGAGCACTTTCAAGTACTTCAAGACTACCACTGGCTTTCACTAAACAATGAGAGGAAATTTCTCAAAGTAAATCAGGTATCAGACTAGGAGAGAATTTGAAATTCTCTTTCAAAGGCAACTTAACTAGGCAAGAATTCAGTTTAGTTGAGAACAAGGGTCTCATAGAAGCAGTGAAGAAAGAAAGGATCAGAAGTACACAATGACTACAAAAGTAACTGAATCCTCTGTTAACAAAAAAAGCCCAAGTGTTTCATAGGTAGCAAAGAGAAATTCAAGTCTTGCACTGTAAAAATCTATGGTGTGCTTGGATCTATTACTTCACAGATTGCTATTTCAATATCTTGGGCAGAAAGGACTGCTTTTTAGAAATCGGGAATGAGAAGGTTAGACATAACAGTAAAGAAAAATGGTGGGAAGGACATTACTTGTTTTGGAACTCAGTGGTTTGCGAACAAGATTTTCTGACTCTGAATTGGGTGGCTAAGTCATAGATGGGGCAAAATCTGGAATGACACTCCAAACTTATCAGAAACGTGCTACAGCAAAAAAATTGTGTTTCTCTCTAGATAAGCAGTGAGATAAAATACTGTCATATAATTGTGAGGTTCCTGTGACCTCTAGCTTTTCAGTCTTTGTCATATCCTGGCAACTGTTGTAGCCTTGTTCATGCTATGGATCTGACCAAAAAACAAATTCAGAACAACATCAATGAAGAATTTTTTTAATCAGGTAAAACCAAGACAATTTTAGTCATATTTTATAAAAACTATAGTGCAATTAATCAATTGCCAAATGGAAAAGGATAATGCTGCTACAGATTTTGCAACCAACTTCTCTGAAATAAGATATTTAAGAATGTAACCCATCAATTATCTTACAGTTACTTCAAAGTGAATCTCAGACCATTAACTTTAGGTGTCATTAAGTGAAAAGTGCAACTTACTCACAGCTATAAAATTAACAATATAAATACCTGAAGCTTCTGAGTATTACTAAGCTACTATACCATTCCTTGGTATTATTAAACAGTAATATTATTGAACAATAAGAAGAAAAAAGAAGAAAAGGTTCTAGAAAATTTCAGTTATAAGATGTAAATATTTCTAGTAACGAGAGCCAACACTGTGAGATGTAATCATGGAATTACCACAGAAAAACTGTACACTAATATTTAGGTAAAAAACATGTATAATAGAAGGGGTTTTGGAATTTGAGCACAAAGCTGTATTTTTTCTGTGTAGATCTTCACATATTATAAGCCTTTCCAGAATGAGACCTTTTCCTCTCAATAAAAAACAATACTGTGTAAGAACAACCCTGGAAGGAAAAAGTTTACTTGGCTGAATATATTCCTCTGAATACATGACCTGGGAGCAGTGCACGCTCATGCAAATTCCCTCTTCACTATTTTAGCTGCATTAGTATTGATTCACTACTCCATGAGCTTGCCATATTTGCACTTCCTGCATAATTTCTGCATTACTTCCTGCCTCATTTATGAGGCAAATTCTCTAACTATGATGTAGTAAAGATAGCACATAAACCCCATAAAAATCCTGGAAAGTGGTCAAGGATACTTCTCTTTGAAATTTATCACTTTTTATTCCCCCTCTAGGGACAGCTCTTTATGTGCCTGTGTGAATCCAACTGACCAGCCTGAGGAAATAACAACCCTACCAAATACAGATACATGCATCAATAATGTTGGAACATGGTCTTCTTTTTCTTTCTTCTGTGGGAATAGATTACACTTTTTAATTGTATTTGCACTGGTTTCTCAAAGTCAGGCTGAAGCACTGAATTATTCTGAGGAGAGAAAGGCACACTATAGAGAGGATTTTGCATTCTAAGGTGATAGGATATATCTTTACACAGCATCTCAGGGAAAAAAAAGGGTACAAAAGCTACCACTTTAATTTCTTTAAATGAAATTAAATGCAAGGAAGTGAAATCACTATGTATTAACAATTGTTTATATTATTTATCAAAAACAGTAATATAAAGTCTAGTGAAAATAAAAAATTGTTCATATGAAATGAATAATAGCTAAAATAATATAATCTTATAACAGAAACAGTACCTTCAATCAACAGCTCTTGTCCATGGCTGCCCAATAATGTTCGGGATAGGAAAGGGGCAAAATCAACAAAAATTTCTCGCAGGAGAGGGGCCACTTTTTCTAAAGCTCTTTCAAGCTTTGCAGTGATACTATGAAAAAAAAAGAGACAATGATTGTAAGAACACTTCATAATAGAAGTTAAATTATGTAATTTCAAACCTGTTTTAAAAAGTTTTTGTATGCTTCTTTAGAAGAGGATGATCATAATTTGATTAAACTTTACAGTTTTTAAATGGCTTTAAGTAAATGGAAATGTCATGCCAGAGTCAGCAGTGTGTCAGCCTCATAAATTCTACAGTATTTGGAGAGTACTCCAGAACAAGTAAAATTTTTATTATCCTTTTCAAACATGATATCACATTCATAGTATCAGATAGTCTATTTCACCATCTCAGCTTAAATCTGATTTTACACACATTTGAAATCTTGAAAAGAGAATCTTTTTATTCACTGAAACAATCACGAGCAACTTGCTTGTTTATTCAAGCTTTCAAATTTTTTCGATATTGCAAAGCAGCATATGAGAAAGTGTTCTAGCACAGATATCAAGAGAACCGATATTCTTTTATTCAACTTTGAGGGGACATGATCCCAGGTAAATCACTTTGCCTTTGCATTTAGACTTCTCTGCCTGCTGAGGCTGTTTGAATCATGGTGTGGTCCTTATTTTTTTCTTGTACAGTGAGAAGAGGTGTTGTGACTTTTGTTTGCTTCTTAAATACTCCTCTGTCCGGGGATACAAACTAGTGATGGTCTGAGAATGTCAGCAGTGTGCTAAGGACTGTACTCTTTAAGGTTCCTTCTTCCCTTTTAAAACTTGACACGGTGTAACACCTTTGCCCACTGGAACTCTTATGCCAAGATTCAAAACGTGCTGTGTCATCTTAAAGTAAACTATTACTTTAAAATGGAAATGAACTTACATACATATTCTGGTCTACCAAGAATTTTTGCTGTTCTTTTTCAGATTGCTGATGGCTGAAGGGGTTTTCATTGTGCTTGCATTATGGCACCAATATATTACTGGTATTCAAAAATGCAATTATAGGAAGAAGTTACATTTATTGACAGACTCTAAGAGAATGAACACTGACATTTAAATTTTATACTTTATCTACTATCTATAAACACTAAATAAATGTGGATGTTTTAACTCAGATTGCTTGAAGATCCCTACATTTAAAAAGAATGCAGATGTTACAAAAACATTGGAAGTTTTCCTTCACTAGTGTGAAATTGTTTTACTGAACTTCTCTAGCATATTTTCTTTCAGTGTGCTGTCATCCCACTTAAAATTCAGATAATGATTTTCTAATACTCTAAAGGATGGATTCATATCAGCAGCCTTTTAAGGCTGTTTTAAAAAGATTATTTGAAGTGAACTTCACTGTGGTAAAGCCTGTATTGACTATAGTTGAAATGCAGGTGACTAGCTTAGAGTTTTTAATTTTCAACATGAATCTAACCCAAGCCTTTGCTGATCAGAGATAAAAAACCTCCTAGATTAATCTAGACTTTATTTAGATAATGTTTTAAAATATACTTTTGCTGTAAACAGTTTTATAAAATCCCTAATTTAAAAGTTAACTCTGAAAATTTCACGTAAAATTGAAAAATAATTTCAAGTTCAAATGCTTTTAAATTAAGATCAATTTTTACTTAAGAATCAAGCAATGTTGGAGGTACAGGTATGCTATTAACACCTTGGACGAGCTACTAATAAAGTTCTTATCAAATGGACAGCTGATGGATCTTGTTTACTATGGACATATTAATGGGCAATTTGGAATAGTATTCTGTAAAAATATGAGATCAAAGTTTAGCACTTTTTACAAATGCATATCAAAGGAGAGAGAAATTAATATTTAAACAGAGAAAGAAGAAAAGTTCCTGGTGCATTTACATGTTGAAAACTGAGTAGAGTTCCGGTCCTTCAATTCCATAAAGAACAAGCAAAATCAAGAAATAAATCTACACAGAGGTTCCAAAAAATTTTTTGGGGAAGTGGGCGACCCATTCACTGCTTTTTTTGTACTCACACATACAAATGAGAGAGACTGAAGCTATTCTACAGCTGTTTCTAACATTTATTACACCTTAGAAAGCATACTGCGATCATTAGGGAATTCCCTATGGAGACTAATGTAACTATTTTTCATGACCGAATGAAGAGATTTTAAGGCGTTTTTGTGAAGAAAGAATATTTTTTTTCCCTCCCCATTTCTGGGAACCTTCAATGAAAATAAATTGTTAATAGTTTCCAAATTCAAGATTATTTAATTTGCAGAGAAAAGACAACACACGTCAGAAAACAAGCGATATAAAAATATATATAACATACAATATATATTGCTATAGTATTTACTATAAATTAGATAAATTTATAATTTTTATATGCAAATATATATATAATTTATATATAGAAAGGTGATAAACTATGACAGAAAAGACTGAAAGCCCAAACTTAAAAAATCACTTTTAAAACTGTGAGCAAAAAGACCAAATAATCCCATGGGAGGTTCCTACTACCTCCTGCTTGAACTGGTCACAAGAAAGTGCAAAGAAGGATGAGGGCATACACTGTTCCAGTCCCAAGCATGCTACCTTTCCAACTTCATTCAAAGACAAACCTCTGCCTCCAAACCAAGACTATTAAATGTCTAAGAGTCCAAGATTATTCTCCTCCTCACTTTCCTCTGCTCAGTCTACAGCTAAACTTTTTCCTCTGCTCAGTCTACAGCCATAATCAGATCTTCCTATGTAGTTGCTATAAGGGAAGGCTTAGATACATTAGCTTTCATGTCACACGCTCTGTCCCCACAAACAACTCTGATTTTTAATCTCGTGAAAGCTATAGCACAATGAATTTATATGACATGACAAAAAAAAAAATCAAATTAAAGGTCTAGTTGTTTCTTAGGCAGAAGAGGTGGAGTTGGAGGGGTGGGCAGAAGAAAGGAAAAAAGCCCAAAAGACATTCCTTGGGTTGATTAGATTTTAAGTTGTCTACATGTTAGTCACTTATTTCAGTTACTCCTCAGAGTACAAATACATCTGAGTTGAAATTCTGAATTCAAACTTTTAATTCCAGATTTTGCAACTCAAGCTTTTCTTTGATTCTTGACAAAAAAATTAAAAATGCTTGTGAAAGCACAAGAACATTGCATTTGTTATAATATCTGAAAAATAAACTAATGATCCAATGGAATTTTAACATACCTATTTAATTTTAACAAATTTTAACACGCATATCTCAATTTTGAAAAAGATTTCTCCCTCTGTGAAGGACTGTCTTAGCATATGAAGACAAGAAGCAAAAGCAGTGCTTTAATTACACCACAGTTTTATTAACTTGCCTCATGAAACAGTCAAGCAATAAATAACATCATACAAATGATCATTCTCTCCTTGAACATTTGCATCTTTTTGGAATGGAACCAACAGCCCTTCTTCCTTCAGCCTGTGCCTGCACCCATTGCTATGATTCCACCTTCACAACTTATCTGACCCTTCAGGTAGGACCAGCAAAAAAAGGAATTTTTTTCACTGTGTGTTCAATCACTGAAGCACTGTTACTTTTTCGATGGGTTATGTAGGGCCCCTGATTTAGATTTATTTCCTTTCCAGTTTTTTAGGGAATGCAACCTCTTGTTCCTGAGCTTCTAAGCTTGTCACCTTGTGAACAGCCTATGAACACCTAGCTTGCTGTCTGCATTCCAGTGTTCTCACAGCCATGCCTTGCAGTGGCCAACCAACTAAAGAACACTTGGTCACTCCTTAGTATGTATGTCCCATGCCAGCTTTTTAAGGCAGACGCGTGTGCACCTTGAAAAGGTCAAAAATTTGAAGTGCTTTGAGGTCTTTGAAGTGCTGCAGCAAAACCTTCACACAACAATAACCTATTATACAAGATATTTAACAGGAATTTCAGAGGGCATTTTCCTGGCTGCCAGTCAGGGCAAGAGAGGTATTAGCTACCCCTGGGCACGAGTCTCTTGCAACACCAACTCGGACTGGCTGCCCCATTTAGTGAGCTGCACAAATACAGGCCTGGTTTTGTCCTGTCCAGTTTCAGGCAGGCTTTCGTTAGCTCGGAAGAGGTTGAGTCTCTCCTTCAAGTTCCTAGTGCTCCATTACCAGTTTGTACTGTCATTATTGAATAAAGAAAAAAACACCCAGCTGAAAAATTATTTTAATGAAGTTTTAGTGTCTGGCATAGTTTGAAAAAGTTGGACTCTTCAATTGAAAAACTCAGACTTTTCAGTGAAGTGTTACTGTAGTATACATATCCTTAGTACCCAAAACGTATATACACTGTAGCATATGTTTCAGTACAGTAATGCTCTTTAAATGAGCTAATTTTTTTAACAGTATTTTAGGAAGAGAAAATATAATTAATATTAAAAATAGAACTTGTGTACCTCATGTTTTCAGCTGAATCCTCTGGCATTGGAGCAACAGTTTGGACAGCTGGCAGATTTTTGCTGGTAGCACCATTCACAAAGCTGGATGACGAAGAGGAAGATGAAGATCCTGAGTCTACTGCACCTGTCCCCCAAAAAACAAAAACCTTAATTCAGTCTTAAGAAACAAAACTTTTAGAATAGTTCTTGTATTATTAATCTACTTGTAAGTATGAAAATAATGTTATTTATTCTAACTTAGTGAAAACCTTTCCGTAGGATTATCATAAAAATTAATACCTTAACTTTATACCTTTGCTGGTATAAAAATAATAAGCTTGAAATCTATTGAACATCAGGCAAAATAAATCCTTACCTCATTTCCATTATTCCCAAATTATATTCCAAAGTTGAAAATAATTTTACATCATCCTGCAAAGCAAGATCTTTCTAAAATAAAGGCATACTTAAGATGAGCTTGAGTGGAGAATAGAATTTTTAAATATTTCTTAAAAAATATTTATATATGCATACTTGGCTTTCCAGGTGCAACTACATGCAGAAGATAAAACAGAAATTAAAAAATGGCAGGGAAGATAGAAAACGTATATCACTTCAGGAAGTAATGGGGGAAATTAGTGTCTGGGGAGTATTAAGACTCTAATTACAATTTTTCTGTTTCCTCCTTGAGTCAAGGAGAATTGTAAGATCTTAAAAGTAAGAAGTGCAGTGGGGGTATCATTTCAATGGGTTGTGAACAGCTGCCCAGAAAAAACGATGCACACAGAGCATACATTTATACTTTAAGTGATCTGGGTCAGAGCTAAGGGCTAAACTTAGACTCTAAATGCCAATCTATCATGTTTGCTGAAATGGTGCTGTGAGTTCAGCCTCTCTGAAGCAAACCAGCAAAGGCTCAGAGAGGCAATGAACAGCGAGAGTGCTGTGATAAATGCTGTCCCTGTTCTGCACAGTCCTTCTGCAACACATCACTGCAAGAGAGGTAGCTACAAACAGTCTTGTAGTTGGAGTTCAAAGCCTGAGGGACTGCAGTGCTACCAGAGAAGAGGCTGACAGGCAACAAGATTTATCCAAGTTAGCACTGAGGGGTGAATAACCCCAGTTTAGAGATCAATTACATTATTCTGGCAATTTTCAGAAATGATAATGGTTAACTCCCTCTTTCTGGTCAGTTTTAGCAGTTGATACATCACTGTCCTTTGCATTACACAGGTATATATTATTTTTCAGTTTCCTGCAGACATCTACAAAGCATTTATAGTTTCTTAACTGCTTAAGCAGTCAGGCAGCAGTGAAGTAGAGGTCAAATGCTGGTAAGTGTGAAAAATACTCTGGCAGCAGGAATGAATTTTATTTTTTTTAAAATTTGTCTTTAGATATTTTTTACATATAAAAGAATTAAGGTAAAGATTGTAATTTTGACTAGCTCATTTAAGAACATTTACATTCAAAATAGTATCAAAATGCAGTAGGATTTACTGGGCTTGCTGACACTAAAGTAGCTGGTGAGTTTCAGGATTTAGGTTCGGAACTGAAAAAGGCTGTTTTTTTAATAACGGGATTGGGAGATGGATTGTGGCTTATACTGTGTGTTCTGGCTTGGATTAAATGCAAATTCTAAATGTACCCAAACACACTGAGAAACACAAAGGTAGGCTATCTCTCCCAACCTAGGAATCACAGCAACTTAACTGAGAATAGGATATATTAAAAAAGATTAAGCCTTCACATATATATATATATGTCTCTGTGTGTGCATTTGTGTATTTATTCACTTATTTTCATTCATATATGCAGAGGGAATACATAATTTTACTGTTTATTCCCTTTTCCTTCCAAAGTAAAATTTTCTTCATTAAGGTTGTTTAAAAATGCAGTTGCTAAATTGTACAACCAGCTAGGCTTCCAGAAGGTCAAAGAGACATAGAACTATTAGATTAACATAGAAGTAAGAAACAGGATATGAACTACAGAAATCCAGTTTAAAAACCTATAAAGCCAGTTTCTTATATAAAAAGATGAAGGCAGAAAACCTATCTCCCCAAAGATGCATTCACAGCACTAAAGGACTTCAGTAACATACATCTCATTAAATCGTGACAGTGACATTGACGGTGACAGCGATGGCAGATGGAATGGAAACACCGAGTGCAACCCATGAATAACTGAAATAAACCACCTTTCATATAAGTCCAGCACAGAATAGACCTTATAGACATAACTGTATTTCTAGAGTATCTGTGACATACTGTAAAAACAACTGTATATAGGTTTGGGGGGACATCTAGTGTTTCTAAAAAATTGCATTCTGTTTCTTTTGTATCACAGCAAAAGAGTAAAAAAAAAGGTGCTGTTCAGTTAAATTCTATACACCACTTTAAAATCATTAATAACATAGATATTTCATAGATTACAAGAATATAAACCCAACAGTTTTTAGATACTTTGTCTATATGTCTCAAAAACTGACATACGAGTCACTGTTTTGACTACCATAGGCATAACTTAATTAAAAATGGCAAAATGAGAACTTTAATCTAATATATATTTAAATATTTTCAATGTGATACAACTTTTTTTAAAACCGTCAATATGTTTAGCATTTCTAAAATGTTAATATAAAACTCAAATCTTCAAAAATTCAAATCTTCATATAAATCTTTACTACAGAATTCAGTACATATACAGTTCTAATTAAACCTCATACTTGCTGAAATTCCATTCAATCAATATTTTCCAATTAATCAAGCTAATCCATAGATTAGGATCAAAAACAATTTCATAAAAAAAAAGAAACTGTAAGATCTGTCAAAAAAAGGAGCCTTTAATCCACAATAAATGTACCATGGCTTCTGCAATACTGTCCTCTACTAAGAACAGTATTGGGGTAATGACTGATTTTAAAATGCAATTACTTACAAACAAGAGCTACTACATTCCAGCCAAAATAGTTCAGATTTTCAATCAGTGAGAAGACTGAGAAGCTTAGTACTATTCAGTATCATTTGGAAAACAAGGTTTCCAGTGTAGGATATTTTTTGCATGACATAAGAATACCTAAAAGGAAATCCATTCAAGATTAACGGAAGTGTCTACACAAATGGAACTGTTCAGAGAAGCGATAACATTATTCAGAGTATCCATTCCTTCCATCTGCCTCAGGAAAATTAGATTTTAAGTTTTTGGTTGCTTTTTTTTTATCATTAGAAAAATCAAAGTTCTATTACCAGGTATTAAAGGTAATCTGCAAAAGGAAAGAAAAAAAAATGAGTGTCTTCATATTACTCCATAAAGCAGAAGGATGCCAAAAACATCCCCCTCTATTTGCTGCAACCCCAGAGAGATTTTCATGTTCTCAACCCTTGACTGAAGTTGTGATGTCCTTGAAGAGAGCTCTTCTCTCAAGTGCTTTTTCTTATTTTAGAAAGAAAACAGACTATAGCCAGACATTTCAAAGGAGTTTAAGTAAATATCAGTTGCACTCCGTAAGGATTCATTTCTCAAAGGAAACCACACTCTCCACTGTCAACAGGCTCCTTCAAGATAGAGAATCCCATTACTACTATTTATTTATAATTTAAAAAGAAGGTCTAGTTCTCCTTCTATAGGTCACAATAAACAACTACTACTAAGACATTAATTCAGTTAAATTAAGCAGTTTCTTACTAAAAAACCTTCCAAAAAGAGAATAATTTTCACTGACAAATAGTAATTGTCCAAAATATTCAACCTCTAAAATTTACAATATGTTTAGTAAGTAGCTACTTGTCTTCACTTTGATACATAGGGAGGGATAATTGGTATGTATCACATAAGCATCCTCTACTGCAGAGCACTGGAAGAGTTAGCTCATTTCAATTCTACACTACACTTACAAAACAATATTGAGGCTATTTATTAACTTATTTAAGGCTGTGCAGGTCTAATGTGCACTATCAAAGATTACAAATATAGACCAAGAGAAAACACTGTCTCTAATAAAGGCCAAGGTTTAATCTTTCCAGGTTTTATTTTGGAACTACAAAAAGAGCAACACAAAGATGATTAAAAAACAAAAAACCACTAAAGGTAACGAAACAAAAAACAAAGACAAAATGAGGGTCACAAGAATATTTAAGGACAATACCTGTTGTATTAATCATACTTTTTGGTGTAGCTCCTGTTGCAGCAAATATATTAGGTGTACTACCCGGTGGCAATCCGCTCCCAGCTGTGGCAGCTCCAACGGTGGTGACAGCCAGACTACCTGGAGGGGGTTTCTTTACTGGTACAACCACACTCCTGTGGAAGAAGAAACAGCAGATTATTAAAATTGCACCACAGAGCCAGGAAGAGTTTTTGATTGTTTAGGCTGTTGTATGATAGCATTGCTGAGAAATACATAATACTGTAAATTTTCTTAACCTTCCTGAAATACGGTAAAACTCTGTTAACAGGCCCTAAAACCATACTCCTATCCTTATTCTGCAGCTTCATATGACTCTGAGAAACCTAATTTGTCTTTCAGCACCCACAAAATGGAAAGACTCCACCACTTCAATATGTTGAGAACACGGCTATCAACAGTGTAACACTGTAATGTGTTCTAGATCTGCAAAGATAAGATTAGCTGTCAGAAATTATGCCAGCAGACTAGAAGTCCATATGCATGCAGTCATAAAGACTGTGAATTTGTTGATCCTAATGAAGTTACCTAAGACAACAATTTTTTTGCATTTCATCTGCACATTTGAATACAGAGGGTTATTCCTCAGTACCATGAACATACCAGTCTTTCAAACACAGACGACTAAGAAACACAATTTTAGATTCAGCCTTCTTTCATCCTGACCTAAATCAATAGCACGATGTACACTGAACAGCAATAATGTAACACAATAAATACTTTCTTCCACAGTATTGATATTGCTAAGGTTTAAAAAGCATCTTGAGAATTTGAAGTTTTTAAGAGAACACGGCTTTCATACAAAAAGTGCAACATAATATCAAATATAATCAGACAACATTGCAGTCAAACAAACACTTTTAAACCTAATCTTAAATCACACTCGGGGTTTTTTAAGTGTGAAGACTTGCTCTTTGGAGACAATAGTTTTTCAACACTGGGCAGTTCTCATAGTGCAAGCAATTATATTTACATTTTTCTTTTTATTATTTCCATTTATCTATAAAACCCTCTTCTCCTTAAAAGTCTGCTTCAGTGGCAAACCTCAGTGAAAAACAAACCTGAAACAAGTCATATTCGTATAATATTGAACAATATCTTTTCATCATTATGTACATTTTCTGTTTAAGCAGATACACTCTTTAAAATTAATCATTGTGATAAAAAAGAGCAAGAAAGGGCAATTATTTAGGGTAATGAGGTCACATTTTGCTCAAGAACTTCCTTCAGTAACTGTTTTGTTACACTTTTGTGTAAGTATGATGGCATATAATGAGCCATAGGGTGTGGCACAATGTTCCTATATGTCTAAATCCTCCGTCTCCCTGGATTTTAAAGACTGGTGGTAACAGTGTATAAAACAATCCATAAGCATTTTTTTTCCTCACTCTCTTTAGAGGTCTGACAGTTGAATTCTCTGTATTCTGAACAACAGTTTTACCCTGACCCTGAAGCACCCACCTACTGTTAGAGAGGTAAGTCTAGGCAGTCAACAGGTTTTTGTCTCAGTACATTTACATTAGGACAAGATGAGTTTGAACAATGCAATAGCTATTGATTAAGACAAGTGACCCTAAAATAATTGCTTTTGTCTGTAGTTAATAATCTTACAATCACTGCTCATATGAAGTGTTTACACAGCAGCAGCTACAGCTGAACAAAGCTGGGTCTACAGGGGATAGATTAATCTGCTCCATAACACCATGAAATTTCCTAAAATTAGCCCCAATCTAAGTACAGAGATCTCTATTTCAATTAATACTTCAATCATATTTGAATTTGGGTTATAATACTGAATAAGTACTCAAATGCAGAGTCCTTGTAGTGTCATAGAAACACGAGAAGAAATCTGGACTTGTTTCTTAAGAGGGAAGTGTTTCCTGATAATATTAATTCCAGAAGGAAACTACTGTCATTACCCACCACCTTTGTAGAGAATTGCAATAGAAAGGGTGAATGAAGAATGAATGGGAATATTTGTATGCTGGGGCACAAGAAGGAAAGACAGGAGGAAAAGGCATCTTAGACCGGCATATTCTAATGGCACATGGATTAACAGGTTGTCAAGACCACAGGCAAATGCATAGCTTCACAACATAATCTGACCTTGCAGACAAAACCTGTGAAGATGACTCAAAGGAGCTGGGATGGACAGAGAGACTGTTGGCAGGTCCATAAAGGTAAAAAAAGGCATATCCAAAACCTGGAAAGAGTGGCCAACATATGAAGAACCCAGGAAATGTGAGGAAGGCTTGACAGCTGTCATCCCATGCTCTCCATGCCATTGGAGCAGATCCTGGACCTCTTATGTGTATGCAAGCAGGAAGGATGCTGAACAGTCTCCTTAGACACACAGTCCAGTGTTTGAAAACTTGAGACAGTGTGAGTGAAAGACATATATTTTGGTTTGGGTTTTATTTTAAGAAAAACAATTTTTCCCTCATATAAAGTCTGGTATTAATATCTGCTAAATTGCCAATACAACCACTGCAGAAGCATTTCCTATTTTCTTGCTACTTTTCTAAAAATGAAGCTACATTCAAGGTCTTCCTCCTTATATTCAAACTGTTCCGTGGTTTTTCAGAGTGTCCAAAAGATCACCTAACTTTCCATAGCAAAGACCACATATGTCAGCTTTACTTCTCAGATGTAATAGAACCAGTTTGATTTGGAAGGGACTCTTAAGAGCCATCTAGTCCAACCCCCAAATGTACCAACCTATAAATGTAGATTCTCTTCTTATGAGTGCAGCTTAGGATTGAAATACAGCTCCTATAGCAAGAAGGACAATCCTTCTGAGATCTCACAGATAAAACACTCTACACATGGCTGGCATTGTTTTGTAGGTCTAAATCACCACATTAAGATAGGTCAGGTGCTATTAAAAAACAAATTATCAAGAAATATCAAGAGATATCTCTCTACCATAAGAATAGGGAAAAGCAGTGAGACAACATCATCCCAGAGTGAAAGAAAATGCAGGTTTCTGACATGTCATACACGGCGACCTTGTCAAAATGTCTCATTCCTACTGATAAAACAAAATACAGTGAGTGAATACAGAATGACATCCAGGCAAAGCAGACAGAAAAACTGCATGAACAGTACAACAGAGTGGTCAAAAATGTGCAAAACAATAAGAGGGACAGCAGAACAAGAAAGGTGAAAGAGAATGACTGCCCTTCAAATAAAAGAAGTCTTCTTTTAACCAATCTAACCACTCCAACAGCATACACAGTGAAAACAGGCAAATAAAAACAATTCAGACTTATGAAATAAGCATTATACTTGAACATAATATGATTTGAGGAATGAATTTACTGTGATAGATGCCTTACATGTATCTGTCAGGCATTCAGGCTTTCCTTTCATGAAGGAACAGAAATCTACAGACTAGAAGAAAAGGTTATATACAGTTCGTTATTTCATTTTAGGCCTCGTTTGTACAACATAATTCAGATTTCCCAAATGTTCCAAACTGGCCCACAGTTGTCTGAATCATGTCATCATGGTCTCAAATGATCCCAAATGATTTAGTCAGCAAAACCTTAGTAGTAATTGTCTGTGTCGACTGATTTTATTTCTGTGTTCATTGTGTGGTTTACAATTCTAAATATAACTCCTAATCACTGTTCTGTTACTCTGTGAGAGTCCTTTACCAGTTTTAAACCTGAGCCTGAAGCCATCATAATTCATATCATGCTTAAGGTGAGTGTTGTTGATTCAACCCGCATACTACTTATGCATTGCTGCTTCATTAAATAACCTCAGCAAATAGCTACAGGATTCTTCTGGGGTTTAGAAATTTGCATGAAATAACTAGATAGAAAATAATACCATTAACTTGTTGAACTGCAAAAAGAGAAAATGGAAATTAAAAAGAACCCACCATGTTCTCAATTTGACTTTACTTCAATTTTCAGCTACACAGTGCTGGTGACAGACAAATCAGGTTATACAGCTCTATATTTTCTCTCTTTCTCTGTGATTCACATTCTGTATCTCTTCTCCATTTTAAAATTTAAAGGCTTTCCAACTTAATCACTGTGGTCAACATAAAGGTCAGAGATAAGCCTTCAATACTGGATGTCTTGAGCTACCTATCTGAGCAGCAGCAATTAAATTAGAATTACTTTACTCTCTTGTGGGATATGTGAACTCTCTTAAGGCTGAATTAATATTCTTGTTCCTCCTCTCCTCCCCCACAGCAGCAGAAAGCATGAGGATTTTTCAAGTGTTCTTCAAAAAGCAGCACAGACTTCAGGCAAGTTTTCCATAGAATTTCTCTGTGTCAAACAGCAACTTCAGAGGTTTCAGAAGAAATCACATTAGAAAGTGGGTGGCAATTTGTCTGCAATATTACATGTTACCTTGTTCCTACAGCTAGATTAACTTAATCTCTGAAAAGAAAGCTTAATATTTCTTCTCTGAAAGTTATTTATATTGACCATATCTCTGTACATATCTAGTTCTTTGTGAAACATTTATACTGTTGTTTACCCTCTATTCTTTCCGATTTCAACCCCAGACTCTGACCTGAGCCTCTAACATTACTATGTCCTAAAAACACATTCTGAAACCTACTGTAAACAACCTTCTTTTAGGCTGACTGCATTAAGATAAGATACATCTGATACCAAGGAGGAAAGGTATAACTCAGAGTAAACAGCCAAGGAGAAGAAAAACTGGATTAAAAAATTGTGAGGTATGCACGTGAGTTTTAGAAGAGATATGGAAGGCTCACAGAAGGATATAATCTTTGGGACTTAAGCAAATGAAATATTAGTGCTGAATGTCCATGTATTATGGATTCTTTCAATCATCTGACACCACGCACGCACCAAAATCTCCATATCTTAAAGTACATGAAGTTATCTTAATCTACTAAATGTAAATTGCTTGTTTCTAACTAGAAGAAAGATAATCATCTCAGGTGCAGTTTTAGCACAAGGAGATGAAGATCATTGATCCTCACTCTTGGATCAAGCAGATGAGTTAAGTATTTATTCACATAGAAATTCCATCCTTTGCATTCAGGATAAATTAGCAGAAGCATATAAAATCATGTAAAATATTGACAAGAAACAAGGAAATCTTTAAAAGATAAAAACGCTAATTATCAAGAAAGATTAATGGTCTTGGCTAAACAGAGAAAAGGGAAATACTGGACGATTAATAAGTTTGAAGAAAGTGAATACACTCTAAGTGAATATTTGATGTATTAAATGTCAGGAACATAATCAAATATAGAAAAAAAAACCCAAAGAAACAATCAATATGAGGTATAAATGAGTATGGGTGAGGAACCTAATCCTGTATATATGTTGGAAAAAAAAGAAAGTAAGGCTAAAAAGCTGCAGTCAGTCCTGTAAAAGGAGGCATGTAGGGGTAAACACAAGACAAAAATCCAGTACAATTTTCATTTATATAGCCAGTGAACTATATTAGAGAGTTCGGAGATGCTGGTTTCTTCTCCTCAGCTTCAGACCACATTTACCTACAGTTCCATATATATGAATATGAAAAGACTCACACAGGTGATAAGAAGAGTTTTGAAAGAGCTACCTGTGCATAGATTGCTAAATGCTAGACCTGGGGAATATGATTACAAATTGATAAAAATAAATTGAGGGTTAATATACCCAATTTTGGTTGACTCAACCTATTAATAAATTCAGGATGATTTTTTTTTCTAAACAAACAGCTGAGGTGGCTACGAGCTTTCCCTTTGTCTTCCACTGTATTTACTAAATGAGTGATTAAGGCACTCTATAGGAATACAGACAATGCAACTTCAGCTCTCTTCTCTGTCTAACAGATCTGAAACCACACCTCATTCTCTGGAGTGTATTTTTACTGCTACCTTAGAAAAATATAGTCTAGAGAAAGAAGCTGTCAAGTATTTTCTTTGGACCAGTCCCCACTGCAGAAAGATAATGAAAATTACCTTGAGTGAACTGGAACCAGATGAGTCCTTTAATTCCCACACCACTGATTAGGTTTTTCATTCATATGTTCACACGCTATTGTGATACCCAAAGTAATGGGGAATGCAGTGCCTAAGAACAGACAACACCTGTACCTGTCCCTTCTTGATTCACGGGAAAGGCGGTCTATTTTTCCTCAACTGTTTGTAATTAACTTTAAAAATTTTTTGTTGGGAGAATACTAAAATGTATCTATCCGTAACTAATTTTTAATAAGATTTCAGCAAAACCAAATTTATTTTTCAGCAATCATCTTTTGGAGAATCTAATGACTCTAACAGGAATATGACCTCCTGTTTAAATGACTTAGTAGACCAGTGCATACCAAGGATCTCCCAAAGGTGGGAAGTCATACAACAGATAAATATTGAACCTCTCTATTTTAACCTTCAGTGCATCTTCTCTCACAGTTCTTGTCTTTTCCCATTCTGTCAGTTACTATACAAAGAAAAAAAAAAAGAAGAAAAAGAACACACCACCATTGTATTCTAGCAAAACACGCAGACTGTCTGAGCAGTCCTTTCAAATATCATACATACATAACATTAAACACATTTTTGAAGACCACCTGTCTCTGTTTTAATGGGAAGGACATATATGAGAGCTGACTGGATTTCACAAGTTGTCCACCTTTTCTATCACCTTTAAAACTGGCCCCAAGGTCCTTCTGTGGGGAAAAAAAAAAAAAAAAACAACAAAAAACCTGCAAAAATCAAAACTAAAATACTTCAAAAATGTGTTCTCCAAAATACTTCCAGATATGTTCCTAAATACTTCACTGAACATGTAAACTAAGCAAACCATAATCATCCAATTTATAAAGTCATAATGGATTAAAAGGGAATCACATCTTTAATAGCAGCAAAAATAACTGATCTTTTCATTTCTAGGAAGTCAAGATTTTCTGCTTATGCAAGCATGCTTCCCATTGAAATAATTCTAAGAACAGAAAATATATGTAAATTACCTCAGTTTGAAAAAATAATAAATGAGACACAAAACCACAAGCACTCTCTATTTCCGTAATAGCATCCATCTAAGAAATCTCTACTAGAAAAAAGTAGAGGGGAACAAGTGTAAGCTTCAAAATGCAATACTGAGTAGAATCGGTGTTCCACGAATTCAAAACCCATAATGATCTAGGTTGCATCTAGAGGGACCAATGCAAACTGACCAAAAAAAAAAAAAAAAAA
>VXAZ01005108.1:160119-278234 GCA_013399875.1 Gymnorhina tibicen
AAAGAAACAAGAAATCCCCAAACCCTAAAAATCAATAACAGGGACTGATTTTCGACAGACAAAAGATGAGAAGGCAAAAAGGAATTATTGGTGAGTTATGCTCCATTACTCGCAAATCTAGGTGAAATAACCCTTTGTGTTTGCATCTAAAAATGTCAACCTGGATGCCATTTTCAAGAAATTCAGTCTGACGTTAAAAGACATGTCATAACTTTGCGGATCTGGGCTCCTGTGTCCCAGAAATCTGTTTATATAGCTCATAATGTAATTACAGCTACCTTAAGACAGATGAGGCAGAAGGCAGCAATATATTGAAAACTAATTGAAAAATGCAGTTGTCCAGAAGCACTTGTGGGGAAGAGGTCTCTGAAAAGCTGCTCAAAGCTTCAGAGTTTGAAGTGAAATTTTTGATGTTGTCACTCTCAATCTATTGAAGAGCTGACAGACAATCAAACCCGTCTGGCTGCCTGGCAGCTCATTTTGCTGGCAGGTGGCAAACAATTAGACACACCAATTTGTGCCTCCTGATGACATTAAAGCATGAAACTAAGTTGTATGCAGGGCCTAGTGATTTGTGTGAAAGCATTTCAAAAATAATACTCTTTGCCGTGGCAACTCATTTCGGACTGCCACCTCCCATTACGGCTTTGAGCGGTGAAGACGACAGACTTGAGTTACGTGCGGTGCAAGGCCGCTTCTGTTCAATCCGTCATCAGCGCCCCCCGAGACCTCAATCCCCTCCTTTCATCAATATCACCTCATCATTTACATTCGATAGCACTTGAACTGCTGCATACATTAGCTACACACAGATCCCATTTGATAAAACATGCTGGGCACTTTTCCTGCTTTTATGTTTCATTTATGACTGCACAAATTCTACAGGAGAATACGCGGTGGCCTGTTACAAAATGACTCCTACAGACACATTAGCAATGTACAATTAAAAGAACATGCAGAGCAAAACACGTCATAATAAATGCTAAAAATACAGTTCTCAATTTCAATTCTATTTACAGGAGTTTACATGGTGTTTACCTTCATCTGTGATCATAATTAAAGAAAATTACCTCAACTGTTCTTTTGCTAGGCACTCAGACATCCAAATGCAAAAAAAAAAAAAAAAAGTCTAGCCTCACAAGGACTATCTTCAGATTTATGTGAAAAATACATTTCTCTAACCTAGATTTGCTTATAAATATGAAATCACTGTGCTTATTTTATAAAACCTGAAACAAATAGAACCTGACAAAACAATACACTCCATTGCTCATTGACTCCCCAAGGACAAAAAAGATGACCAACAGCCACTATTGCTCAGTGAAGTTGCATAAACTACAGCAACGCAAGATCCTACAGAAATACACTTTACAGGCATAGTGTTATCTTTAAAAAAAACCCAGTTTATCTTATTTAACTGTTATTTTATATTAGTAAATTAGCAAGTATGGAAAGACAATCATTCTGTCATTTTTTTTCAGTTTTTCAATTGTTATTGGGATACTATAGGAAACAAAATGTTGAGAAATCACTACTCGGTAAAATTCATGCTGTTTTCTCAATGAATACTTTAATTTATTTTACTATTATATCAGTGTGTTTTCCCCCTACTCTTTGCTTCATCCCCCATGAAAAGTTGTAAGGTTAGGACCTGAATCTGCTCCACCTTCATAATTTGAAAAAGTGACACCATCATCATCCGTATTTTGCTCCTAAGATTGTCACAATGGTCTAGTAAGTACACTGGCAATATGAAAAATCTGTACAGAGGAATACTTGCTTGAACAGTGGGCATCATTCAATAATGCAGCCATGAGATGCACCTCCCTAGCTGAGGATCTGTTGGCTAAGAATTTCAGTATTTTTATCAAGATGCCCACAATTCAAAAACATTTGTTTAGTTGGAGAAAAGAATGTAACATTTCCTAATCTGCTGGGCCTGCCTGAACCTGTTAATTTTTCCATTCTCAGTTGTTTGTTGTACTAAAAATCATGATCTACCTCAATCACCAAAATCACACAGCTGGATCATTTATTTAAGAGAAACAAAAATGATGTAAAAGTGAATTTTTTGCCTAAACTTCACCCATTAGTTTTCTTTTTTTTCTGAAGAAGTGAACAATTCCAAAGGCTGACATGTACAACGTATGCTACCAAGATACAAACACAGTGGTGCACTTTGTACAGGAAATCATGAAATTTGGTCAGCAGGGTAACAGGTCAGGGAAAAAACAAACCACTAAATTCACTAGCTCCTAACCTTATTAAGTATTAAATATCTATCAAAACCCATAAGCTCTAGGCATGAGGCACCTCTTAAATAATTCCATAATTCTGTATTATCAACTACTACTAATGATGTTCAAAAGGTACAAGCAGTAACATTGTTGCAAGAACAACTAAATGGAGGCGCTCACATTAAATAAAGGTCATAGCCAACCTACTGCAGGCCCTTAGAGTTTTTAATGCTTTCTTATAGAGCTATAACTTAGAATTGCACAGTAAAATTCATGTCTTCAATCACCTTGATGTCAAGCTCCCTCTAACAATGACAAAGACATCTCATGAGGTGATACGCTCTTTTTAATTTAGCTGTCTGGCATTTTGTGAGTCAACCACAGGCCTCTGAATGAAATATTTTTCTTATTAACCCAGGCAGGAATTTAGATAAAGTTACTTTTTTAGTGATTACAGTTAAGGTGTTATTATTTCTACATGTAGCATGATTTTTTTATACTGTTTAATGTACAAGAATGCATTCTGGAATATGGTGGTTCCTCACAGAGGATAAGGAAAAATTCCTAACTGTGTAGGAACAAAAAATATTTTTCACTTCATATTGAAATCAATCTAAAATCAAAATATGCAGATTGATGAACAAAAAAAAAATCATCTTAATGAAAAAGTTGCTAAATGAGCTTTCTCTAGAATGGTCTTAAGATGTAAAATATTATTCGAAAGGGATATATTCATTGCTTCTAAACTATATTTCACTTTTCCTATCTTGATAAAATCATCTTCCTTACAGCAGAAACTATCAGATTTTTAATTGAATTATTTCAGAAAAGTAGCGACAGTACTTATATAGAGAGAGACAAAAAGACATCAGATTTTTTTTATGGACTTCATAATGGAAAAGCACTTCATTTTTATTCTAAAATTCCAACATATCTTCTTGCACTTTTACTGTTTACTTTATGTTGAAAACATTGCATATTGTTTTTCTTAAGACTTAATAAAGATATTTATGATATTTTTGCAGGTCTTCTGTAAATGCAGATTTCTTTTCTTCCTAAATCACAATATAATTATTTTCTGCCTTAATTTTATTTCCTTCACTATTTTACTTCCTGCACCTGCCTGATAAACTAATATACTTTTAAATTTTCAAGACATGTCTTAAATTATCTTTAACTCATGATGCCATTTTTGACCTTTTAAAAACATTTTTATGAAGAAACTTAAAGGATGGAAAATACAACCACATCAACATTCGCAAGAGTTAGGTCTAAATTCACAATGGATAGGGCTACATTTCTGGAAGGATGCTGAAATTTGCACAACAGCACAATTTCTATGTTCAGGATAACTGAGAGGAACTGGACATCTAAAGGTAAGCATATTAATTAGAAACTAGGGAGATACAGCCTAAGAAAAGAAACAAAGGACTCTTTTATGGAAATGTTCATGAGTTTAGTTTTAAGCAGTAACTTCTGAGTTTTAACAACTTCTGTTGTTTAAAGACCTAAAAGGAAACTGGTTTCTACCATGACCAAGCAAACAATTTGCCATGGTCAAAGCATTTCAGTACCAGAAAACAGTTCAATGATGGATCCAATTAAGATTTAAGCCTTTGAAAGAATATTCAACTGAATTTCTGGACAATCTGTTCTATATCAGCAGATATTATCCCTCCTCCTTCTCAATAAAATGCAGTTTTAAAGGAAAAAAAGACTTTATTGGAAATACATTTCTTTGCAACAGGCTTGTTTTCCAAGTACTTCATAGAGTTTTATTCACTGCTAACAGAGAGAAACAAGGTGAATTACTTTTGTCTATACTACATGGTCTTTTGGTAATGCAGAAAAGGAGACGTGGTGCAGTTGTTTTTAACATAGTCTAATACAAACCAATAGTAGAATAACCTTTTTGAAAAAGTAAAACCCCTTCAAACTTCTGAATTACATCAATATAAAATAATGAGTCTAACCATATACCTGTCAAATGAGTGAAACTGCATGGGAAGAATAGCCTGAGCTTCTCTCTTCAGTGCAGGATCTGGGTAAGGGATCGGATCTGGGCCACATTCTGCAATTTCAACAGGGGCTGCCACAAGACTTTTCAGTATTTCTTTGACATTGATGCCTTTACTTTGGCTGATACTGGATATTGATGATGCAGGTTTCAGAATTTCACTGGGGCTTTCTGTTAAGCTCTCCTGAGATTTCTTCACTTCTGAAGACAAAGTAGACAACAGCTCACTCATAGCATCAGGACCTGTGCTGGTCTCTAAGTCTGTCCCATTCAAAATACCGGGCATCTGTTCATCTCCAATTCCAGAATCTGTATGAGGAATAGAACTTTCCAGCTGAATATCTTCAACCGGTGTTGGTGTCTCTTTATCTTTGATATTTTCTGGAAATACGGTCGGTGTCTCTGCAGCGAAATAGAGATTACGAACAAAATTTAGTTTGATATTTTCCCCTAAAAATATGCTCATAAGGTTTCATACAACAGAAATGTGTCAGAAAGACCACAAATCATGGTATTTTAAACCTTCAAAACTCATTTTACATACAAAGATTTTACCTTCAACAGCTGTTTGGCATACAGACAGACTTGGAAGAGGGAGCCCAAAATCGCATTATACAAACTCAGTGACATTTAGAAATCACAGCCCATTACTCACACAATAATCAAACAGCAAAATACTGCCAGCAAAAACTACATTAAAAATTATAACCTATCACCTGCAGAACTGTATGATCCTTGAGTCTACTAGAAGAGAAAATTGCAATCACTTATGCTTTCGGATTGCAGTAAAATTTACTCTTTTGTATTGCTGCCATCAAATGTTAAGCTTGCATTCAAAAGAAAACTGCTAAACCCTTTGTTTGCTTTGTTTTGTTTCAAATGTGTATTACACACATTTCTACACACTTATCTTTGCACTGAATACAGATTTATTTATACATGTATGAGAAAAAGGTGTTATTGATTTTTTAGATATTTCTTCTTTTCCCACAAAAGGCAAAATTCTGTAATTCAGGAAAAATTAATGAACAAAACAAATACTGCTTCATAGAGATAGGCAAGTGAAATCTGTTGATTTTGGAACACTTCCAGATTGAAAAGGATTCTATAACATCTTGTAACCGAGAAGATTATACCTCTATTAATTGCTCCAGTGAAACAGACACAAAAAATTCATTAAATAAGAATAATTTGCTATGCTTAGACAAAAGTTAGCTAGAGTTGTGAGTAACTTATATATTCATATACTTGATTAGAGCAAAACAAACTGTGGCTATTTTTAATGACAAAATGATTTTTTAGTTTATTTTAAAACCACATTATTTTCATTAGATTACTTGTCTTGATTATAAAATTTAGCTGCCCTCTGTATGAAATAAGAACACTTTTTTAATGGCTCTGATATAGTGGTTTAGATATTATGGGAAATATTTTACAATGTATTTAGATGAAGCTCTGATACCAAAAGAATGTGCTTCAGCAATGTAATTTTAATAACAATCTCATAACTCACTACTGATTTTTTGGTACAGTCAGGTATAAAATATCTATTTAGCATATGGGCATAAGTGTGGGTACATGCATATGCACATTAAAAAATCTCTAAGAGATTATTTATGTGTTTGGACTAATGGTCATGTAAACCTCTGCATATGTACAAGTATTAAGAAAGAACAGAAAAGGCTTTTAAAATGATGAAGCAGAATCACCCATCATAAAGGAGCATTGTTTTCTTCTTTTAACAGCCATAAACACTGAAGCCACTTCCTCCTCCTTTTTCTCTTAAGTGCCTTAAACACATCTTATCAAATAGATATGAGCTCTTCTTTGTGAAGCAGGAAGTAGAAACTGGATTTATGAGCTGCATCAAATGCATTTAGCATCTGCCAGGAAGCAAAAAGATCCGTATCTACTTAGTACTGCCTATATTTGGCACAGAAAGACATCTGATCCACAGAATGATCCTAATGAATTTTCTGCTTGTCTCTTTAAACTCCATCCATGCAAAGACAACACTTCTCAACTGAAGGGAAGATTAGGACTGGATAGCCAGTAAAGCAGGTTGTTGCCCATGAAATGTATGGTGAATAAAATGGCATAAGGCTCCATTATTATGCAAATGAAAAGAGGGCACTGAAAAAAGACAGTGGTCCACTACATGGTGAAGTTAGGTTACATCCAACCTCAATTTTCATTAAGGTCAACAATGCTGAACAGGGAACTAAAGACAGAAAACCTGATAGAAGTACAGTTGTGGGAAGTCGACTACCTTGAGTAAACCAGAAGAAAGATTTTAACACATTAAAATCATAGTAATGAACTGACTCCAGGTCAATTTTGAAAGAAATATACCTGATATTACTGGTCTAGTAGCAGGCACTTTTGCCAAACAGATGACTGGAGATAGCAACACATCAGTGGAGAAAACCATACAGTTTCTCTTTTTAAGAGATAGGAAAAAATTATCTGGACAACTGTAAACCTTCAACAGAAATCAAGATTTCAGGATTTATTTTGGAGTAAAGAATAGCAATGGAACGCAATGAGACAGATTAAAAAATGGCTTTGTTAAAAGAGCTTTTTAAATACTTATTGTTCAGAGAAAATATGGGTCAATATAGTAAATCCAGTAAAGCTGGGGTTGTCACAACAGATTGTAATTTAGTCATGAGACCCTGGAGATTAACAGAATGTGGGAAAAGAAACTGGCTAAGAAAGAGCCATCAGTTACTTTCAAAAGAAAAGAAAAATCCATCAGAGTGAGAGAAACTACCATGGGAGCTATTTTGTTCAAATTTTTAATAAAGATTTCGGGTAAAAACATTCTGGTGAAATTTGCTGATGACAAAATTATGAGGTACAACTGATGGTCAGAGAAGGATAAATATATGAGGGCATTATGGCAGAACTGCAAATTACATTTAATAGTGAAAAGCTTTGTATCTAGTGAAGATCAGAGAGCTTCCCATTATAACTAGAATTCTTCTGTAAATGACTGAAGAGAAGGACGTGGATACACCAGTTACTGAGTAACTATTTAGTTACCATACAATACTGTCATGGAAAAGGCAAACGTGGCTCCAAACTTCTTTGAATAAATAGTTCCTGCAACAGCTAAGCTTTAATAGCATTAGAGAAGACTTTGGAAGGATTCATTACGGAATACTGTGTATACTTTCACATTTGAGACATGTGGAAGTGCCACTGTGGAGATACATAGTGATCTACTGTTGCAGAAAAAGTTTGGCTGACATAGTCTGGCCAAACAAACACTGAGAAGTTATATAACAGCTACCACAAGCTGTAGAAAAAAATTCAAAACTCAAAAAAAAAAAAAAGGAATTTAATCTAAATGGCAGGGTTGTCATGAGAAAAATAGTGCAAACTTACCAGGAATAAATTTTAGTTTGGAAAGTGACACTCACCAATATATAATTAAGGTTATGGAAAAGCTTTCCAATCAGCGTAACAAGTTAAAAAAATAGAACTAATTTTGAGATGCTATAAATAGGACTGTACTTAATTACTCAGCAGGTGACTCTCAAACCTTTGTTCCCAAATGAGAATAAAATGCTGAGAGGCCTGCATCATTTGACACTAAAACTGGAAATTATATTTGTGGACATAGAATTTCAATATGACATGCTATAAAGTACACAACACTAATTGAAAGGATTTAGGGTAAAAATATCAAAGGGAGTTATTCCATATTCAGGCAAGTGTATGGATACTTGATTTCCACAAAAATCAGATTTGCATCTTTACTTTTCTTGCTGCATCTCCAACACCTAATATGAATTGACTGAGCCAATTCAGCTCAGTCTGATTTATCACTATGAATAACAATATCTAAAAACTACTAAGTCAAATGCATTAACTCTCATTTTTAAAACATCAAACAATCTACATGAATAAGGGTTTAAAAGGTCCAATTTACTTTTTGTGAATTAAAAAAAAATAAATTCAGAACTGATAAAACTTCTTAACTGCCTTTCAAAAAAGAAGCCTAGCAAATTAGGATATGTGAAATCCACATAAATATGGCTGAAAAGATGTATTATAAGATCTTCTTGATCAGCATTATTATTACTAATACTGTTTTAGGTAAATGGTAAACTTAGCACAGGTCCTGAAACCGAGCCAGTTTTAGTTATAAAACTGCATATCCATAAGTTCTGTACATTCTTTTATACTGTGTCCTAGCACTTCTATTGCCTTCTGAATGCAGAAATAAATACTGCTTCTAAGTGACTTAAAAAACATTAAACCAGAAACGTTTATTCTTTTATAAAAATCCTAAAAACTTAAAGCAACTTAGCAAAATGATAAACCTGAACAGAAGCAAAGCCACAACTGATTGCATCTGTCTCATTCTAACACTGTGACAGTAAGCCTCTAAATTTTCAGCAAACCTCATCAGTTTTCTACAGCACAAGGCCATGTCAGTAGACAAAGCAGAATCATTACGAGATCTAGTGATCTTAACCCTGTCAGAAACAGGCACTTGGAAGCCAGATGCCTCCTTCGTACTGTTTTTCATTGTAACTAATGAGTTCATCTACTACATTATGGGAAAAATATGGGCCTAAGTTAACTAAATGACATATTGTATATCTGGTGACCTCATCCGTCACGCTCCTTCCCTAAAATATCTTGTTTGCTTGTGATTTATGAAGTGTATTGTAATTGTTTTAACCTACTGAGTTACCTAAATAGCTCTTGCACTGCTTCCATATGCCAAAAAAATACAACCCACACTCCCGCTGCTTATTAACCTAATAATGAGACATTTCATATGTAAGGTAAATACACACAATTTTGTCATTATAAAAAATGATGATAGAAATCATATCCTTAATATTTATTTACTTTCAAAAGATGGAAAAATTATGTGTATATTCCTGTGATCTTTTTGTCTTTGTTTATATTGTTAAACCTCCCTATTAGGTAAAAATGTGCTGAAATTTTTCAAAAGTAAGATGAATGAAAATTTCATTTTTTAATTGCTTACAAGATGGCTGAAAAAATATTGGGACATAACACTATATCAAATCATTGTCAAATTTCTGCTGTAAACAATAGAGAAACATTTAGCAATGTAAGGTTTGGGGCAATCTTGATATAGGACTTGTCGCCACCTTTGTCTGCATGTGCAATGAAGAATTTACAAGTTGTTTTCTGCATCGCTCTCTTAAAGCACAAGTGATAACCTTACTTGTTGCCTTTTATACACCCCCTTTGTAGTTTTCTACAAACTTCCAGAAACAGTACCCTACACGCTGAAAATGCTTTCATTCCAACTAGGCAGTGATAGCATAGCTTCCTTCATTGGTGGAAGAGTCAACTAATCAATTCCTAAACTCTAGGCTATAAAGAGAGAGTGAAAAAATTGCTCCCTGCCACATCAGTCTACTAATTTTCATGTGTAAGAAGTAGCACGATTAAACTGACATGAGAAACTAAATATGGGAACAGAATCAAAGGGTAGTAAGGGTCTGATTTAAAAGTACATTGAGAGAAGTAAGCAAGAATGGACTTGCAATAGTCCTTGGAAGCTGAGGCACAACAGTGAGAAGAATCCCCCTGAAAGAAGCATTAAGATTCCAAGCTGCTGTGTATCTACTACTCAGGACCTTCTCTTCTGCTGAGAGAAGAATTTCTATTTCTCTGTGAAAGTTGTAAGTGGACCAGAGTAAAAATTCCCTTTATAGCGATCCTGATCATGGCCCAACCATGTAGAATCTACTCATTTTGGCAGCTTGGCTGGTATTACTCTTTATGTACATTAATATGCAAATATGCATTAAATGCAAATATGCCTTAATAGGCAAATTACGTCATGTCCCACTAACAGACTTTATGGGGTTCTGTTATTTCTGAGGAAAGGCTACCTGAACAACACTGACAGCAGAATTCATTTGCTGTTCTAAAATACTCTTAAACAAGTTTCTTTGTAAGTTGTATTATTAAAATGTGAGGAAAAAGAGCCTGGCTTAGGGTTACAATTTTCCATTCTTTCATTATCTGTCTTTTATCTACGAAAACATTTGACAAATGCAGCCTGCGTTTAGCCTGCATCTGTTATTTAGCCAACATATTATTCCAGGTTTCTGAAATTCCTTCCAGACCAAACACTGTCCGTTTACATCCACAAGGACAGCAATGCAACAATGCAGATTCAGTTGTCTAACAGTGTGCCAGCAATCGTGCACATGAAGAGGTGGAAGTAGGGCACATGCCAAGGCAGCCTCTGGCTGGGAAGAGGAAAAGCCACAAGTAGGATACCCCAAGACTCCAATATGCATGGCTGAGGGCAGAAGGAACACAGATGAAAATGAGGGGACTGAGGAAGGTCAGACAGGAAAGACTCTGGGGTGGGTTGGCAATTGGAATGGCACAGATCTTGGTACAGGAGATTTAAGACAGAGGGTTGGGAATTTTCCTTTTAGCTGGAGTGGATTTGTGAGGAGAAAGGGATGTAGCTCTCAGGAAAAGCAGAGAGGCATTCAAACGGGAGTGGAATAGAGCAGGAGACACTTAGGGTGGGGAAATCAAGGCTGGGAAGTGATTGAAGGGGACAGTTATCATCAGCCCCTGTTCACAGACGGACATGCGTAAGTGTATGTCTTCTCTTTTTGCTCACTGGAAATTTCTTCTACGTGCTCAAATTCCTCAAAAGTCTTATCATTTTTTTTTCCCTGCAGTCACTAAGGCAGGCACACAGGTTCTTTTCTACCTTGACCATAGGCAGGACATTGAAAAAGCCATTTATGACAGACACAACCTCTTGATCTGTTTAGGCAATGTCTTTAATCAATGTCTTAATTCTTTACTAATCAAAGGTCTTTCACTCGGTGTTTGATGGATAAGACATCAGTCTGATTGATTACCTGGATGCCAAACAAAATGTCAGCAGTCCTAAACCAAAGCATTACCAAGATATTAACTAAAAGATACTAAAAAGATACTATAAAAATAAGGAAATGAGAATTCATATTAAAGAAACGTAAGCTTTAGAGTATAAAACCAGGTATTTACATTTTGACACAAAACCCAAATGGAAATTAGGAACAATATGGTAATATGTATTTTTTCCCCTAGGTGAATTTCCCTAGTTTCTTCAGTTTATATTTTTATTCATTTATTCTGTATTGTGTAAACTCAAACCCACATAATTAAAAAATAAATTATTTTAGAGGTACTTATGACAATATCTGTATTTCCGATGCATGCTGAGAGAGATGGTGTTTTTGTAATTAGACGTTTCTTAGAAAAGAAATTAAAAAAAAAAATCTGTCACGTAGGCTACAGCACCCAGCAACAAAAGTTAACAGTGAAGCACAGAGTATGTTCCATATAGACAATGAAACTTATATTAAAATGTTTTGGTTTAGGCACTACTTTGAAAATTCAAAAACTCTTAAAACATCTGTAATTTGTACAAAGAAATGAAAATAAATGCTGATGTTACTTACAAAAAACCCTATTACAAGTGCTTCATGCATACATAATGACTGATCAATTAATAATGAAATATTTGTGTAAACATCTCCTATGATGCTTTAAGTAGCTGGTGAAGGGCAATAAATAATAGATTAAGATATATTCATTACTATCTCATGATCTTCAAATGCATGTCTTTTCAGATGCAGTTGGAATAAGTAGCATGTTTCATCAGAAGAGCAGTATGATTATTTTGAGCAGCAGGCAGAAATTCAATAGAATTGGAATTTTATGAAAATCATGATTATCACCCATGTTCCTTATAGCATTCCCCTTTCTTGGGAACAAACGTACAACTAGATTTTGAGGAAGATGGAGACATGAGTTTTGTCAGAACTTCCTGGAGGCAAAGAATATTTTGACAGGCAATGGAAATTAGTCCTTTAGTCCACCTTGCATACTAAGGCTGTTACTCTTATGCAAAATAGTTTGAAAATAGTCTGGAAATCTCTATGCTACTACATTAGAAATATAAACAACAGTGTAGCAATGTAATTCCCAGAGTACTATATACCTAGGAGATCTGAAAAACTGGATACTTGTCTTCAAAGAAAAAGCTGTTTCTGCAACCTTTTAATATAGTTTGTTCTGTCAAGAAAAAAAAAATCAATAGCTTCCAGTCCATCTGCACCACATACCTTTAAGAAATCTATTAATTCACAGTGCTTTGGGAAAAATACAGAGAGTGATAGCAGGGGAGAGGATAAGTCAATCAATTTTTGATAAAAGTTTCTGACAACATACATACTGATTTGCTTTACACAGTGTATTATAAACTGAATTGCACTGTTGCCATGCTTTCATTTCTGAAACACTCCTGAATAATGCAAATGGAAACATCAATTTTCAATTGAAAATATCTATCCATTGCTTGGTTAACATTAATTGTGTTCTCAGTAATTAACAGGCTGCCAGCTGAAGTGTAAAAAGGAAAAAAAAAGATTCACACTTTTCTACTGTTGGAAATGTGGAAACATTGTTGAAAGAAATAGTCCAATAAACCTTCAAGGTAAGCAAGGATAACTTCAATAACAACCAGAAGTGAAAAAACTCATCCCAAGTGATCCTGACCACTCTAGCTAAATCTGCTTTAAATTTTGAAGAGGTTACTCAGTTTTACGTGGTAAGGCTGATCAGCTGTTATTAACAGAAGATACCTCTGTCTCTCCTCTTACTCCAATGAAAAGGTATTTCTCTCTCGAAATACGTACTGATTACCCTATGCCTGGTAAAAGGGCTGCTCTCTGTTTTTCTGTCTCTAGTTCCACACCTTCCAGACATAACACAGATATTTTCATACCAATTTTGGGAAAATATCCTTATCTAACCAAAGAAATCAACAGAGAACAAACCAATACTTTCTAAGCTATTCCAATTGCTCCCATTTCAGAAACGAAAATTTCAGCATTTTATGCTAAGTTCAAGGGTAGCTCTTGCTAACCACTAAATGGCCACTAATGATGTCTTGACTAACACAGTTATATCTAGAGCATATATGTAAAAAATTGTAGCTATGGATGGGAATATTACTAAGACACATAATTTCATTATTGGATAAAGTGCTTGCCATCGAAGAATTTGATTCCAACTTTTGTCGTAAACCAGTGTTTGGGTCTGCAGTTCACTTAAGCCATGTCACGGGAGTCAGGATTGATCTGACCAGGACAGAGGTCTACAGCAACAAAGCAGGTCAGATGAACTGTACCCTAAATGTGCCCTAACTTTTCTTCACCTATTATTAAGGCAGATGAGGATGACTAGCTCAAATACTGATTCACTACTAATATTTTCCAGAAAGTAGAACTCATATATGACTGAAGATTTTGAGACAAAACCCTGAAAATCCAGTGCAGAGGTTTTGGTCAATCATTTTTAATCCTATTCTCATCTTTACTAAATCTTCATATTTTATTTATTTAATGAATTAATTTTTAATTTAATTAATTCCTTGGTATTGTGAATGGAAAGAAGCAAGTCTGCAGCATTTACTTTTGTAGGACTGTGTTTCTCAGACAACCTTCAGATGCAAGAGAAAAGTTCTGATCTGCCATTTCCCTTGAGACTCTGGTAATGAATTACTTCAAAGTGTAATACTATATATGACCTAAATTGAAGAGAGGGAACTTTCTCTTAATTTTGCAAGATCTGCTTCTTCTGACTAAACACTGACTAATTTAGAAGTACTGAAGACTTTAAAGTTATCAGAAACAAGGAGGAGAAACATAAGCATTTTCAACAAACTTATGATAAGAGTAAATCTACAGATACAGGTATATTTTTCTGTCCTCATGGATCAGGTTAGAAGGAAAAATAAATATAGAGGAATAGAATATGATAAAGAAATAAATATTTTTATTGTTAAATGGAAGTAATGGACGCTAGTGTAATAGTTTTTTTTATTCCTGGGCGTGACCTTTCTCCTGCAAGCACCATAGGATAACACCTAGCTTATGAGCAATATCTGAACAATAGTAAAAAAAAAGTTATTTTACCATTTACAAACATTTGTAAGTAAAGGTAGAATATATTTCCCTGCAAAATAAATTTTAAAGTCTTATTTCAATACTATCTTTTATTCATACACAATAACATCAATAAAGAAGGCAAAGTTTAATATTTTTTATGACAATAATGGAAGATTTTCATATCAAATAAAATGATGTTAAAATTCTTATAACCCATACTTGGCACCAGCTGCAGTTCCTCATAGGAAGCATTAGCTGATCACATACTGTAATGTGCCTGAGACAAGTAAGGTCTCACACAGCTTTAAATAGATTTTAACTAAAGATATTACCCCATGTAAAGGGAAGGAAAAAAAAAGACCATCACTAAGAACAAAATCATTATCTTAAATACTGGTAAAATACCTAATTCTATCTAACCTTTTCCCTGATAAGTTACCTGGTCAGATAATTAGATTCTACTAAAAATGGATAAATGGTTTTCTTTTAAGGAGTCAATCCCTCTTCCTGAAGTCACAGAGATCTTTTCCTGTACAGTTCTAACAACTATGACACAATTTGCTTGACGAACAAAGAAGAAATTCTTTATATCCATCTAGTGTCATATGGAATGAATAAAATGTGTCTTCACTTCCAGGTAACAATTAATTTCTATCAATTTTTTAATAAGTAGGACTTTGCTTAAAAAATGTGTTGTTAATTTTAAAGGCTACATTAAATCACTCAGTATTAAGTAAAAATACCTTTAAATTTAAAATAATATTCAAAAATTACGTTTGCTGCCAACATCTGAAAGTAAGTGAAGTCACTAAAAAGAAACCAATTGGCCTAGCCATTGGAATGGAAGTTTCTCTTGAAATGACAAAATATGTGTTGACTTCTGGCCTTTTCTGACAGTGTTCGCAATTTTTTTTCATTTAACTTTTTGCTGATGTTCAAAACTGAGGAACTGTGTTCACAATATGAAAAGTGGAATTATTCTTCCTCTAATGGGTGAAGCTGTAAAGAGTATGAGACTGAGACGTCAGAGAGTTAGAACCCTTAAGGATGTGATGATATCAACAAATAAAACAACTAACCACAGATAACATTTCCTTCACTGAATAATTTATTTCTAAAGCCAAACCACTTTTCTTTCTAACATGCTCACACTTTAATGTAGCTCTATTAAGCTATTTCAAAACCAAAACTATTTTGTTTGAACTCAAGGTAAAGCAAGTACCGTAGCTAATAATATTATATTATATGATAATATAATAGTTCTTTAAAAATGCTTTATTGTAAACATTTTGGTGAGATTGTAGGCCTGCTGACATTTCTTCTTAACCTTTTTTCCTGCTTTTGATACATACATTTTATTCAGGCACTATCTGTGGATAAGCACTATTTGTTTTTCCCCTGTCTTTGCCACCCATTATATCAAATGTCACGTTTCATATAAATAGCAATATAACGTCACGTTGAATAGTCTATTTTTGTTGTGTTGAATTTAACAGAAATTAAAATGTCTTTAAATAAGTGTGTTTTGAGGCAGTCTAACCAATCACAATTTTCAAGCAAACATGGTTCAAAATAAAATATCCTATCCCTGATACACAGAAGCTACTCTAAATGCAAAAAAAACCACCCAAACCCAAACTCAACCAAACTCTTCACAAAAAAAAAAGCAAAAAAAAAAAAAGCAACATCTAATGAAGTTTCAGGGGTCTATTGTGTAGTACCACACAGTACATAGTACACATGCAGTCTTCTGAACCAAGAGCAAATGATTCCTTTTTCTATCAATGGTGGATTAAATCATACAAATGTAACTATATCACAAAAACAAATATTACATTTATGTTAGGATATTGAGTAATAAAAAATAATTTTTTCTTTGTATGGCAGACAATAGTCTTATGAATCAAAATCACAAACCCTGGCTTACACACTGCTATAAATTAAAGCAATTTATAATATACATACATACACACATCAAAGCTTAAGAAATGCCAGATTAACATAGTGATAGTTATACTTGATGTAATAAGTATTTTAACATAATGCTCCCAGAACAGCATATGACAGCAAAAGTCACCTTATTACTGAAGTAGGAAGTTAACTATTCTGTTCTTTATAAACTGGATGCATTCTAAATCGCTTATGCTTTTTATAAATCAGTCTTTTTACCCAATGAGATTTTACAAAATTACACCAAGGACATTTTCATCAGATTAAATTTTTAAAATTATTTAACATTTGCATTCACAGAACAGTGCATGCAAATAATTGTGGAAATGTACATGCAATTTTGGCTAAACTTACATTCAGGTAACCCTCTCTTTTTCAAGAAATGACAAAAACCCCCCATATTCCTACCTTATAGAGTATATATTAAAACAAACAAACAAACAAAACAAAACAAATCAGGCCCAAAACATATAATAGTTGCTTTGGTAGAAAAATTAGTTTCCTTCAAGAGAAACACAGCACAGCACATTAACTAACAGGCATAAAATAATTCACATACAATATCAGAGGTTTACATACCATCAGGAAGGCGAGAAAAAAAGCGAGAAAGGAAGGCAAAAGAACAGGAAAAGATATAGGGAAAGGGAATACTACAAAACTATACTTCATGTGGTATGCAGTATTTTTAAAATAGGCCTGATTTTATTTTGAAGGACCTAATATTGTAGCAGAATAACCACAAACCAAAGGCTTTTAATTTTCCTATATCCGTTCCCTTCTCCTGACTGTTTTTTTGTTGTTGTTGTTTCCTTTTAATTTGTAATAATTAAAGATAATAAATTGTAGTAAAAGTGGGAGAAATATTTTATAGAAAAATGTAGGCAGGAAGTTAAAGTTTTAAAGGTATCATCAGGTCTGATCTCCATGTAACCTGAGGCGTATACTTATTTATCAACAGTAACATCACATTTAGTTCTTGAAGTGCATTACATTAAATAAGAACACCCAAACAGGTTAGGAGATGATGTTAATATTACCTTTGTAAAATGAGTGGGCAAAGCTCTGCTCAGGAATTAACTTGGCAAGGAATCCATGGTTCAAACTTGGGTGAGGGATAGATGGTATGACCACAACTGTGGAGAAAATCATGGAATCAAATGTGAGCCAGCTAATATTCATGTGTGGCCTGGTCCACTGTGGATCCATGACAGATATCCTATCTCATTGAAACATGCAAATATGGTATTATCAACAAAAAAAAAAGGCATTTCTAAAAGAAAAAAAAAGCAAGTTCTGTATCAAGAGATAGGAAACAGCATACCTATTATTTGGGCACTTCAAGAGCAACATTTATGGGGAAAAAGAGAAACAGATAGATAGATAGATATATACAAGCAAATAGGCAAGACAATCATGGATGAAAGTAGCAGTTTCTTAGTTCAGAACCATTACATTTAATCAGGAAGGCAAAAAAGATTATGATTTCTCTTAACTGGCTATATTCATGCAGTATTTTTAAAATGGGAAGCCTACAAGCACATTGACTTTATAAAATTATGTAAACGTAGCAAATTAAAACATCATGATTAATTGTAAAATAATGAATAAATGTAAATATGATACAAATTGGATGAAAAATTCTATGAAGAATGAAAATTAGCAACTCCATAAATGAAGAAAGCAATTAAAGATTAATACAAGAACAAAAACATACACAAAAAATTTCGTGGACAAATTCAGCTCCTGTTTTCAACTCTTTTAACACAGAAGGTACAGTTATAATCAATCCAATCAGACTTGAAAAAAAAAATACTGGACTGAGTGCAAAATATTTGAAACAAAGTAGGGTAAAGTTTGCATCCCTCATTTTTAACAGTTTCTGAGAGCTAACAGACTCCCTCCCTTTCAGGCTGAAGAATACATGCCAGTAAAACCACTGCTACTAAAATAAATCACAAACTGTTCAATCAAAGAAGGCAATAGCAATGTTTCCTTTTTATTATATTGTTACCATAGGCTTTTAAATGCAGGCACCAATACAGCAGGACTCCAAGAAAGTATTCAGTCCTCCACTACTACCCTTTCACAAACCTCCTCACTCAAACAAAAGGCGCTCACGTGGGCAAGAAGCTGTGTTCTCTGCTTATTCACTTCATGGTATAAAGATATCTGTTCTTCCTAACACATAACAGTTTCAGGAAGATTTTTGGTGAACTGCCTTGTACTTTAAGACGTTAACTCCAGCAGGAATCCTGGGGGTTTTTTTTAATTATTTTCAAATTAAAGAAAAATAAAGACATAAAAAATATACAAATGAAAATTAGTAATACCCTATAAGCAAATATAGAGAATACCTCAAATATGCAACTTATTTTAAAACCCTAAATTATTATACAGGAAGAAATAGTATGCAATTTCCTATTAGGATCTTAAGCTACTCACTAAAAATACTTTGTAGTAAAATAATTACAGTTCTAAAAAAAAAAAAAAAATCATGTAACATTTGAAGGAAACAAATTTACCTGTACTTGTTGGTGAATTTATTTCTTGTCTGATATTTCTACCTGCCTGGCTCCCAGACCTTGCAGTTTCTCGCTGTGGTTCCAGGATGTCGCGGTACTTGGAGACCATCAGGACAGAGATGAAGTACACTACTGCCAAAGCTAGGAACTGAGCTTGTTTGCTGTCGTCCTGTGCCGGGGAAAAAGAAACACATCTAGAATATTGAATATTTCCATAGAATTTTCATACAAGATCATCACAAGGCTTAATAGGTAATACCTTTCTGAAATGCTGCTTCTGCCAGCTTAGCAGCAAATGGATAACACAGTAGGCTAAGTGGATTTTCAGTGGAGTACTACACACAAAAAGCACATATTAAGTACTGAATTTTGGAGGTAATTTGGCAACTACACAAATCTGTAGATCTGTGGAGTCAATGGACTTCTCAAAACAGAGGCCTCTACTCTTGAGAGTGCTTTAAAGGCTTCCTGGCAGCAAGGGCAACTGTCTTCTGCTGCCCCAAGGATGAGACTGTCAAGGCCCCTGACACAAGGAGGTAAAGGGTACTATTGCTGAGAGGGAAATCTAAGCTCACAGATGTTTCTCTAGCTGACACTGGATGCATAAGTGGGCATAACAGCTTCTGGTAACATGTAAAAGCAGGGAGAATGTACCACTGTTTTTCTTCCAGAAATAAATTCCAGCTTGTACATTCAGATTTCCCCTTCCACAGGACTGTCAGCAGCAGTCCTAGGTTTCCAGGACTGATTTAAGTGAAAGCCAAGACTACTATAACTTTGCTGTTGTCTTTTCTTCTCATCCCACATAATCTGCTGTTCAAGGGCAACTGCCATCTATGGCTTAGATATTATCCTGATTGAGATTAAGTTGCTGTAGATCAACTGAAATGTCTTATTATTATCATCATGTAAAACTTAACATGATGGAATTAAGACTCCAGTTTCTATCTACTCCTATAGTGGTTTCATCTTTCCTCAATTCCACAAGTATGTACTTTCTCTTACATATCCAGTGCTTGTTTTCCATGTTTTCTGGCTGTTATTTAACCTGGCTGCGTGCTTTTGCAATTCTTAAAGTAACTAGAAATTCTCTTATTAATTCCTTTCATAGAAGTTCCAGAAACATGTTGTCTTGTATTCTTTTCTCTGTTAGTTAAGAAAAGGTGACAGAAGACTGCCACTTTGAACTCAGGTCGGAGAAGTTTAAACGTAACATATGTACTTGCAGGTATACAGTAATAATTCCTATTGTACTACATTCAAAAACAAACACATTGTGGTGCAGTTTTGTGCTGAAAACCATTGCAGAAAAATCTGAAAAACGTTTCTATATTTGTTTACACACATAAATATGTTCAGCAGAAGTGAGAATTGTGTTTACAAACCAATTTGCTGCATTTCTGTAACATATATACTAATTCTTCCTCCTACCCTGGTTAGACAAATAGTTGACACCTTTAGTAATACAATTTTAATCAATATAACCCATAACTGATTCATCTTGGCTGTGATTATTTGGCTAGTATAAGATTAAGGCTGTGTTAAACAGTTAACTACTAATCTCAAATAACTTAATCAATATAATTTTTTAGTGCAGAAGGTGGCTGGTAGTTACAAAGCCACAAGCAGATGGTTTGCAGAAAATATATGAAGTGTGACACACGAAGGAAATTTTTAATTCGGGTACAATCAAAATCTCTTTCAAAACATAAGTGATGATTTTGCAGAAGAAAGAACTACAGCACATATTACTCACCACATCACGAAAAACAACTGCTCGTAGACGATTAATATCAACATCCTGAAGAAGCCTATCAGGGTCTTTTATGGGAGAAAGATTTCCAGGGACGTTTTCAAGGGGAGTCTGAAAATAAAAAGTAGTGAGATTTGTTTTTTTCCCTCAAAATATCAAAGAATTTCTGTTAGAACCCTAATTTGATATCATTTATTGGCTATTACATCAATATTAGATGATATGTTACTACCAACATGCTTCCCACATAATACTCAGACAAGGGCTCTAGAAACAAAGTGATGTTTTGAATTGCTATCTTAATATTAACTATTTAGATATAAATTCCTATATCTTTCCAGTAGCTTGGAACAACTGTATCTCTAGACAGAGTTAAGACAATAATTTGCACACAAAAGTTTGTTTCAAATTACAGTTGCTTCATAGCAAACCAATAAATTATTTCTAATATGCATGTTACATTTGGAAATGCTGAACAGAAATATAAAATAAATGTTAATTTCACTACAACTTATTACAGGCTACTTATAAAATAATTTCTATTAAAAAACCATAGAATAGTATGTTTAGTATATTTAAATAGTATATTTAAAAAATAAACTGTATTAAATTTGAGGCCTGAGCACCTAAAAGTCTCCTTACAGTGATTTTCTTTGCATTAAATGTGACAATACTGAAAAATGTAATGTCTTTGTGAGATTTAATGAAATAATATTGTGAAAGGAGCTACCTTTGTAAAGGGTATTTGAAAAAGTCTTTAAGACTTTTTTAAGAAAAAACACTGAATTTAGTAATGAAAATATAATAGCAAAAAAGAGGGGATCCTTTACATTATGCAATGTCTTGTATTTTAATCATGGGCTCTACCAAACTTTTTCAGATTTAAATTTCTGGATCCATGAAGTTGTGAACAGTGCAAAAAAAAAAAAAAAAAAAAAAAAAAAAAAAAAGAATAATGAATTAATGACACTGGAGTGTGTTATTAAGCTGTAACTGAATATTCGACAAAATTCACTCCTAAAAGCAGATGTATAGTAAATACTGATGTCTAATACACACTCAAAGGTCTGTTGAAGCTATTGGAACTCAGATATTCTACCAACAGAGATTCAATTGCAGAATTTCATCAAAACTGCAAAGTATCCTGATGGAATAAAAAATGCATGCAGGTATATATGACAGAAGTGAGTAAAGGGACTTGTTCTTTCAAATAGACCAAGCCGGAGTGAAAAAGCTGGTTAGAATCGCTCATCACACTCCGCATCAAAGTTTTCATGTTTCAAATAAGCCTCCTCACACATGTCTACCATAAACCAGTTAACAGGAAAAACCTAAGCTTTTGCCAAATATTTGAGAAGGCAGTAACAATTATTTTCTGATCCTAAAAAGCAGTGATTCAGACTTGTCCTTGCCATTGGTTACTGAAGGCTCAGTTACCTTGGTTGCTGCTGATGCAGTTACACCCTGAAGAGCATCTTGAGTTTTACCGCCAATTAATGACGTCTTGTTTACTCTCTCTCTTTGCCTTTGCCGGCATTCTAAGCAGTTCCTCACAGCCACACAACAAACTGAAAGAAGAAATGAAAATGCCACAAAAATCAGCATATTTTCTCAATATTATATTTAGAACATCAATTAGCACTCATTACTAGTAGGCAGTAATTGAAAATTTGATTTAAAAAAATTATAATTGAGAATAACCCACAAGTTTTATACCAGGAACAGTAAAATTATCAGTAATATAATAAGTGGTATGAATAATAGTAAATAGTGAAACAAATGCCATACTGCTGCAAAATATATTGAGGTCTACAGTGTCTGCACAAGTATCCCATTCGTTTTATCTTACATAGCCTATAAGAGTCCTACAAATCCATGGAGGTTTGGATAAAAAAAACCTGCAACATGGAGGTAGGAAAGCAGCTTTAAGAAAAAAATATCATCTGTTTACTGACTTATATTTAATACTTTTACTCTCCCTGAATATATACAACTTGAAATACATAACGAAGAACATTTTCAGACATGTATTTCTTATGACTAAATTGAATCGGCCTTAAAAACGTATCAAATCAATAATAAATGGGATTTTTATTTTATCACATCAAACTCTACCTACGAGGTCCTTTCCTACGTGTCACTATTTGATCCATCGCAACTCATTGATCTGTAAGTAACTATTTAATACATCCTGTCTGCTGACTTACCAAGCCTTAGGCACTGTCGCATTAGACCTCCAGAAGACATGTTTTTTTCAGCTTCAATCTCACTAAAATTTAGAGAACTGGCAAATACTAGTACATCAACCATTGCCATCAGACGGCTGAGAAACGTTACTGCTGTCTCTGCCGACATTCCTTGTGTCACTTCAATATTTTCCAATTCAGTCTTTAAAAGGAGATAATTGAATTAAAGAGTTTGAACACAACTGAAATATAAAGACAGCACATACACACAGAAACCTAAATTGTTATGCTTAATGACAGATAGATTGAAAAGTTATTTAAAAATCTCCTACTGACACCATTAACGTAAGCTGTGAGTGAAATTCAAAGTAAGACAGCATGAAGAGTGAGAAAATTATTTACATTTACATGCTGTAATAGATGAGAAAAGGTCTAATATAAATGAGAAAGTTGTTAGCAATTACATAAAGACAAAGTATGGGCAGATAAGAAAACAATGCATGGTGTAAAAGGGTGCAACATATTCTTCAATTCTTCCATAGGCTACGCAAACAGGTAACAGCTGAAAGGAATTACTCTGTGTGTAGCTTTTACTTTTTAACGTTCCTTTAGATAAACAAGCAAATGTGAGGAGTGGAGTGGGAAAAAACATACAGAATCCTGACAGAGTCCAATTCTCCAATTATGTTTCCTACCTCATGACAACAACAGAGGGAAAGTAAAAACGTGACAAGTGACGTGGTGTGCAGCTCACATGTCCCAGAGAGTTGCTGTTTCTTTCCTAATGGAGTGTTGGACTCTCCTTAGTGGGAATCCACAGAAAATTTCTGAATGAGGTCAATATTTCTGAAAGCTAAAATGCTGTTCTCCAAAATGACACTTAGATGTCGAGAGCCATGTTTTCAAATGCCTTCAGGTATTTAACAGTGAAGATAAGTGAGGAAACAGTCAGCTTAATCCAAAAAATAAATACCAGTTTAAACACTTTTACCTCTGGAGCTACGCAAATTGCAAACAGGAAGGTGTGATACTTGTCTGCTTCCAGAATTATATGCCTAAATACTATTTTAAAATTTGTTTGCAGGTGGCTGATTCTTACTGATTGTAAACAAGCTTTCCTGCTGCAAGACTTTCTGAGCACACAGTTTGGGCCCTTTGAAAAGTACTTTCATTGTGCTTCTCTACTTTTATTATTTGCTTAAAAGTATTTATAAAAAAAAAAATCTATTTTGTGCTCTTAAGGTCATTTCCTTCCAAAGGCAATAAAAAATACAGAAAACCAAAAATTCCTTTATTTCCACACTCCTGAAACATTATTAGCCTCACTCATTGCTTACTTTTAAGAATGTTTTTACATCCAAAATTATAATAGTGCAAACTGTGCCAAACAGTATGAAGGAAACAATTGTTTTGAAAGATGAAAGATACAAAGTGGCATGTGTCACCATAATGATAGATAGCGCTTCATTTAATTTCTCTTAAGGACGTGGCGTGTCGGTTACATGAGCGATTTGGGAAGGGCTGTCATCTGTCTGAACTGCCCGATAATATTAGAAAAATAGTAAAATGACAACTCCCAGAAGAAAGATTTTCAACCTATCTCCTATCTTCTTTAGCCAGGGCTCCCCTGTTTAGTTTGTGCTGTGTTCCTACTTTTTGGAAAAATAGGTTGCTTGTTTTTTTTATAACAGACTGGAAGATGATTTTTTGAAAGCACTCACCCAAAGAAAATATATTTGCAAAAATCTATAGCTATAACAGTCTGCTAGAAAAACTCATATGTGGTTAGGGAAACTTGAACTTTGAACTCATGCTTGAAATAACATCAGGCTCACTTGCAGCCAATTGACTGCCTGACATTGATTTTTATCAAGTTTCAACTGTATTGTGCCAATCATAGCCTTAAACCTCTCAGAATATCTATTTCCTTTTTATTTCTGCAAGTTATGTAGTAAATTCACTTAATGTAAGATGTTAGTGCATTTTAGCAAGATTTTAGCAAACTTTGAATGAAAAAGAATCTTTCTTTTTTTACAAATCTCCCTAAAATTCTGCTACATGGAGGAAAAAAAATGACTGAAAAATTTTTTACATCAAACTTACCATCACTTCTACCTGTTAAATACAGCACATTGGTATCATAATAGTGTTTAAAATATATTCCATTATTGATCAAGCTGCCTTCTAGTATCACCAATATTTTAGATAGTGGTGTCTCTAAAACCCATTGAACAGTGAACTGATCACCATTCCATGACTACTCAGTGTAATTTAAGAGCAGCAGCAAGTCTCCCATACAATGAACATGCTCAGGACATAAAGAGTTTCTCTACTGACAACTGCATTTATAACTTAAATTAGCTCACAGACCCAACTACATCAGTCCAGGAGCTAACAGCAAGCACCATAATTGGCAATGCATTAGGTACTCAAGAGAAATATGGTGAGAAAAGTTAATTATTACACCTAATATATTCCTATTCACATCCCACTGTATGATATAGGAAAATAATAGTAAGAATAATAATAGTTTAAAAAGCCAAAATATTAAATGATCAAAAATAACGTATTTTTGAAAATGCAAAAAACTGAAACTTACAGCAGCAATACTAACCTTAGAACCCTGGACATGCAACAGACAAAACAGACAACAGATCACAACAATAAAAGAAAAAGAAAATTATTTAAGTTAACTAAAAATACAAGGTAAATTGAAACAAATTAGTATCTTGGAATTATACATTTGTTTAATTTATATTTAAAACAGCAAAACATTTAAGCTCGGCATGAACATTTGAAAATAAAGACTTGTCAAAGATAGCTATGCCCAAGGAAAAATTTAAATCTTGTATTAATTATTATGGAGTTCATGTAAGCACTGATTCTTCAAAACCAATGTACATCTTTTATGTGGTACATAGAATAATATTATGAAGCAACGTAAAACAAAGTAATGAATTAACTGATTATATAGAGATGAGCATTTTACAACAAGCCATTCAACTGAAATGCAATTAAGTAGTTAATCCTTTCATGAGGAGGCAAATATGTTTAAAATGCTTTGAAAAAAAAATATAAATTACAACAAGCAACCTGGTTCTTCATGCATAATGTTCTTCCCTTGGATGCACTACAACATAGCTCATTATAATATTATATTTGAGTGTGATTTCTTCAACCTAAACCAGTATCAAACTAGATATGACAATGTTTTTGAACCACAGGAAAAAAAAAAATCAAGATTTACTAAGCCACTCAGACTGAGTTGGCCTTCAAATTTCATTGTTCACAATTAAATATGTGTAATAAATTTTTATGGTTTACATTTAGGTAGAACCACTTTCTTTATTTTCACAGTGGGCTAGGAACTAATTCTTAAGTTCTCAATGGTTCTGTTTTAAAAATAGAAACTTCAGAGCATGTCAGTTACCGTTGTTATAATTTAGTGGAGAAACCTAATCTAACAAAAAGAAAAACAAGCTGAAATGAACTGTTTTCTTTCCTATCAGGACAGAAAATACCACGCTCAACCAGTTTTCAAATGTGTCTTTGTCTTTTCGTAGTTGGATGCAGCTCGAGAATTAACCTGTGGCTATCATCTCTCAATTACTAGCTGACGATTTTCATACCAGTTTTACCACTTTTGATTCTCAGGATTGTTATAGACCATGCAGCACCTGTGGAATCACACAAGTCCTGAACATGATAATGCTAACACTCTATGCAGGTCATTCATCTCAGCTTTTAATCCTCAGACCTAATGAGGCCATCATTAAATGTTTAATGGAGTTTTGTGGACAGTTCATATAACACCAGAAGCCGTCAGATGACAGTTTGAGAGCTGACATTTCGAATTCTGCAAGTAAGAAGCTGAATTATAGACTTCTTAGAATAAGCGGAAAAACAAACTGATTGCAAGTGGTCTGGAAATTTGTTCTGAATTATCACATATATTTAAACTCCTCAAATTTCTTCTGCCTTGCTCAGTGTCCTCAAGCCCTTGTCACAGCTGCTATCCTTGTAGCAAGCAGTGATTACTTCCAATTGCCAGCCTGTACACAAAATGTTTTATTTGTAAAACAGCTTCTATTAACAGAAAGCATCTTCTGCAAACCTTTTCCCTTTACAGGTCCTGTTTTTCACACTTCCACAACATCTTAATTATGTCTTCCTTATGGCTGTAATTATTTTTAGAAAGCCTCAAACACCTCCCCAAGAGAAAGGAGAAAATAAAAGGAAGTCAGTATTTTGTATTTTCTGTACTACCCATAATTGTAGCAGAGTTATCTAATATTCTCAATTTAATATACTAAACATCAGAATCAAAAGTAGAAGACATTCCAGATTATACTGTAAACCAACAAAACTGCTCATATTTCCCGTTAATATTTGCTTCAATTTCAAATTGTTTCATATATACAATTGGCAACACTTTAAAAACACCAGCATTTGAAGCAAGTCCATGTACAGACCCTGGGACAGATGTAGTATAGAATTGAAATTGAGTGAAATATTAAAAATTGTGGGAATAGATTATTGTGAATTACAGTAAACTTCGCCCTGTAGGCCATACAAACATATAACCTTCTCTGCACTCTTGAGTTACCCACAGATTTGTGAGTGGTTTGTTTACACCAAAAATGCATCTTTTCTTTTATTTTCTTTTTTTTTTTAAATTTATATTTAAAGTTTTCAATTCAGATCATCCTAGTCTGGATTAAAAAAAACCCCAAAACAGCAAAAACCAAAACAAAAAATGAAAAAAACCCAAACCACACCAAAAACAAAACAAAAAAGATAAAAGGCAGATTTCTATTACAAGAACTCCATAGTGAGGGAATTCCATAATTAAGACCGTCTGTTCTACAGCGGGCAAGGAGTCATGCAGTAATCTTCCAGCCAGCCCAGAAGAACTGCCATTTCACTCCAAATCTGAACTATGCAAAAGAAAAAAAGTCTTTCTGGAATGGGAAATTTTTCAAACATTCATCTTTTTAAGGAAACTGTGACAGTACTGCTTTTTTTCAGCAAGGGAGGGAACACAATACAGAATCTGTTGCACAAAAGAAAAAAAACCAAACTAAAACTGCAATTGCTCCAGTGCTCTGAAAGTCATTTTGCTAAATTTATCCTTGGCTCTTTTCTTCAAATAGACTTAATTAATTCAAGCATCTAATATTCAGCATCTGTTCTACTAAGGAGAAATAGGTGAAGTGCTTTATAAAAATCAGAGGAAATAGGACACATGCAAGAGCAACTAACTCTATAGCAGATTGTTGAGAAGAGAGTTTTGCTGCAGAATTTAAGCCTGTTTAAGAATGAATGGCCCAGGATGAACCCAGATTTGCTTGAAGTCTGACTGATTCACTTAAATCAAGGAACTGTGCACAGGAAGGACAGTAAGAGAGTTGAAAAAGGAACTGTGTGCTTCTTCCTTTCTCCACTAGAAAACATGCAAGCTATCTCATAAAAAGAGACCAGATTGAGCTCCAGGTTAACAATCATTCCAGCTGGACTGTACAGGGATCTGGTAGATGTCTACATCAGAGATAGCTGAATCATTGCAAAGAGTAGATCTCTATTAGCCAGAAATCTAGGCCACATGTAAGTACTTCAAGTGAATACTCAGATTTACCCTAACCTCTTCATGAATTTCATCCCTGTTTCAATCATCCTGAAGTTAAAGGGTGGAATGACCTTTACTGTCTGTTCTATAGTCTTTTTGTTTTCATGTTTCATTATTCCAGACAAAAAAGTAAGTTATTTTTTGTAAGCAGATGTAAATACATGACCTATGGCACAAATAATATATACTAAGAGGAAATAAGAACTACTACTTTGAAATTTCAATATGGGCCCCGAAAGACCTTCAGTGGGAATACTGGAGCATCGCCATTCTTGAAAGTGAAGAAGGAATAGATTAAGCAAAATGACCTCACACTTGTTGATAAATTGAATAAATGTATTCTACGGGATCTACAAAATGTGAGGGCTTTAACACCCCAGAAAAGCTCCACAGAACAGAGATATGGAGAATCAGAGACTAAACAAGATGAAGATGGTATGGACTCAAACAGGCACACCAGGAGATATGACTCAATCCTACAAAGTCATAAAGGATATAGAGCTGAATAAAGACATGATTAACCACTCTCTTCACAGCATAAACAGTAAAGCACATAGTGACTTTATGCATTTAAGCAGGCTTAAAAAAAAAAAAAAACAAGAAGTGCTTCCAAGGCTATATAATTGCTTTGTCAGGCTCAATGCCATAGGATATTATGGAAGCTAAAAGTGTAAGTAGCTTCAAAAAAGATTAGACAAAGTCTAGAAGGATAAATTCCTCAGTGGTTATTAAATATGACAGCCCAAACACTCTCTCTAGTTGTTAAAATCCTAAATGCTGAAACGGAGTGTTATCAGAGCAATCAATATTCTTGCTCAGACTTCTGCATTCTGATGTAAACTGCAAACAGTCACTGTTGGTGGCAGAATGCTAAAGCAGACGGGTCCTTGGGCTGACCCAGTGAGGCAGCTTATGTAGCCTGTGAACAGCTTCCTTTTGCTCAAGCAATACAGCTTGAGCAGACTCCTAATACCATGCCCAGTTTCAATTACAGAACTACACAGACTAACAGAATGGTTGGGGCTGGAAGGGATTCAGGAGATGCAACACAAAATTTGAACTCTGTCCCTTGTGGATAAAATGTTATTCATTAATGTAATTAATTACAACACAGTAGGTTCCACATCGAAATCAAGAAACACTTTTCCATGATAAGGCTGACTGAGCACTGGCACAGGTTGCTCAGGGAGGTGATGGAGGCTCCATCCTCAGAGATAGTCAAAAGCTGTCTGAACACAACCGGCTGTAGGTGGCCCTGCTTGAGCATGGGTGTTGCACCAGGTGACCTCCTGCATCCCCTTTCCAGCCGCAACCATTCTGTGATTCTGTGAGTCTTTGAATCAGTGAGGGAAAAAGCCTAAAGGCCTTTTCCCCCTCTAAGAGTTACTCTGGCAGAAAGTGGCCAGTAGCAGGCCTGCTGTAAGTGTTTTTATGCATTGGAGATGTCATATAAATCTTCCCGTTTCAAACCTCTTCTCTCTTCCCATTAGCAGCTTCTGGAAGGAGGAGGGTGAGACAGCCTTTTGTAACTGATTGCTTGCAGTGGCCTACTTTGCCCTTTCAAGACTGAGAAGAAATATATTCTGAACCAGCAATCCATCCACTTCTCCACAGCAGCTCAAGGATGCACAAACATTAGAAGTCTGAGAATCAGTACGAAACTTCTTTTCATTCATCATATGATAGATATTCACAAGTGGTCTGATGCCCAGCAGGGCATCTGCTCCCTTCGAAACTGTGATTCAGAACAAGACTGAGGGAGAGCACTTGCTCTAAGGACGGAGGATGTGCTGCAGTCTTCATATCTGTCACAGTGATGAATAAATCCACCTTCATTTTAATGTTTATGGATGGGCACTGAGGAACAGGAATGGAGTTGAACGGGCAGGAAGAATCCTTTTTTTTTTTTCATTTCACACAGCAGGATTCATTCAATTTGAAGGAAGATACCAAACTTCTAGTGAATTACTTTATTTTGCAATTTATTTTTATTATATTGACCTAGACAGATGGCAAAACTAAGCATTCAAGAAATACACACAGTCCCCATATAGTGGAGAAATGCGTGCATAACACTGAAATTTGAAAATGTAGTCTTTTGTACCAGTGCATGAAAATCACTGCTACTGAGCAAGGCAGTATCAACACACAGTATTTTAACAAATAGATGAGTAATTATTTTTACTGTGTCAGGTAACTATCTATACGGACACACACACACACACACACATACATATATATTATCCAAAAAAAATACAGGGAAATGGTGAACCTCAAAATTATTATTCCATAGAATGGCCCTGCAGTATCATAAACCAGGACAAGAGCTAAAATCCACAAAGAGCATTCAATGGAACTGCAGCTTAATTACTTTTGTGCCTGTTTTATATAAAAGATGTCAAAACACCATCATTTTCAAATGATGCCTAGAATTTTTGCTTTAAAAAAATATCCCCCGATGTCCTTTACTCTAAAGAATGTTAGTGCAGCCTGTGTTTCAAGATGGCTCAGTGTGTACTCGCTCATACTTGTCAGTATTTACAATGAAGCACTTGCAAAATCTGGACTTTAATGCTATTCTTGTGACTACAGACAATAATTGTAGTCTTTCACTTTTGCTTATAGCAAATATTTTTCCAGTTAACACTGTGAAAATAGTAAAGAGACAGTATTTTAACATTAATTGCCTGTCTGAAAAGCATATTAATGTTTAGCAAATTGCAAGCCCATATATTCATACCTTTCAAATAAACCTGCAAAAGAAAGTTTTTTTAACTAGAAGTAACAGTAAAGAAAAAGTAAAGTAATCTCATTTGCTGAAGGGCTAGACCAAAGACTTGAGCTTTTACTGCAAACCACATTTGCAGTCTCCAGTGCCTTCTACCCACATTGTTTCAGAGGATCTCTTTGTCCCTTCTGGGTCTCATTGTCTCCCCTTTCAAAGACCAATACTAACTACAAATAATTTTTACAGGATGCTCAAAGTAACATCTAGTATGAAAGAAATACTGACAGATATTAAATGCACAGACAAGGCATCGCATTCGAATAATGTAATTACTCTTGTCAATAATGCAATATTTATAAAATATCCCTCCCTTTTTAGTGAAGATACTCTGCCTGCCTGAGCTTTAATCTGTTAAGAACTTACAGCTCATGAAGAATATTTGAGTAGATAAAAATATCAGTTATTTTCAATACAAGATTAAAAAAAAAAAAAAAAGAGGGGGAAAGGACCTACTGAAGGAAGAAGTAACCAGAGTAGAGAGGGGGGATGACCTCTGGTATCATTTGGCATGCAAACTAATAGTGGTCATGCAAAAAAGGTTTATGAATATCAATGAGTAGACATCATAAAGCATGCTGTTTTGTTACAGGAATCATTATCCTAATGGTCATCCCTTTAAATGAAATATTAAATAACTATGAATATTATTCTTACTTAGTACTACTTTTCTGATAAAATTAGCATTTCAAATGCAAAATGTTATAAACACTCTATATATCAAAGTGTAACAGTTTGATTATAAATTTAAATTTTTTGAAGGAATCAGCAGAAAGGGGACCGGAGTCCCTAAAGAAGAAAAGTCAGCTGCAAACAGTGCTTTGCATTATTAACAACAATTTCTAATATGACCACTAGGTGGAAATATTGTACTTACAGTTGGGGATGTGGCTGCTGACAGCAATGGTAAAATTCCTCCACAAGCAATAATAATATTGTCTACCATCTGGGAAATGAGGTGTATTGTGTTGTGTACAAAAATAATATTTTCATTGCTATTGACAAAGTCCATCACAGACTTTGTGGAGTGACTGCAAGAACAAAAGAAAAGATGGATTTAAACCAAACAATTAAAATAAATTTTAGATAAATACATTCTTTGCAATCATACTGTGAATGTTTCTTTGATAAAAAAGAAAAGTCTAGTCTACAAAAACTTTGCATGTAAATTGTCTAAAAATATTAACAAGACTAGTCTAATGAACGAATTGATTGCTATCTCTTTTTGCACATGATTACATTCAAATACTCAGCTGAAAACAACATCTTCTAACCTTTTATTCCCATCAACCACTACTTCACTTCACAGGCAGTTCTGTTGAAAGCCGTGGAGTTGTTTCTGCAGCATGAAAGCAACTATTTAATATTAAGAGTTCACCATGCTGCACCAGTGCCATTTGAAGCACCCTTGATAACACCTAATGATAACACGTGGTACTGATTTAAAGGAGAAACTTGATAACACGGCCATAGAAGCCACAGATTCTTGTAAGATTAGGTGAAATCTCAGCAACTCCTAATTGGTGAGCAATTGTCCCATGAAACAGTCACTCCCCAAAAACATAAAACCCCTGTGTGAAAATATTGAGGAATACTCTGTCTATAAGTACTGCCTTTCCCCAAAGCAACATTTGTTGTCAGCCAGCAAACAAAAATTAAAGGCTTCAGCTGAAAATATACAATCTGAACTTTAACTTTCAAGCGTTATCTGAACATAAAATGCAACACCCTCCCATATACTTGGCCAAAAGAAAAACATCAAAATTGTCTATTTCCAAGTGAGTATCACAGAACAGTTCATCAAACTGGAAATTAAATGTAATATAAATTGCCCCGTTGATAAAACTGTGCTCAAGTTCTGTGAAAATGAACTATTCTGTAGCGGAACTTAGAGTAAATTTTCTCTATTATATTATATTTACAGAGTATCTCTATTAATATGTACAAAATGTACAAAAGGAAATCACATTGCTGTCATAAAATATTGTATAATCACCAAGACTAAACCCAACCAGGAGCAGGCATGCAAAAGAAAGTTTGTCAATAGAGTGTTTCTTCAGAAAATGTTATAAGAAAGAGGTTTTATTTATACAGCTTGCAGGTAGAGAAGCTCTCTTTTAATTAAGCAGTTAGGAAAATGGCCATTAGCAGAAGTCATCCGGTCTAGAACAGGGGCAGTAGATTCTAATGCTGAATATAAGCTGAAAGAGCAGCTCAGTTTGTTTAGGTATGCAGGATTTATACAATTCCTCAAGAAAACAGGAATTATTACTTGTGAAATAGAGCTGTTCCACACTGGGAAAGGGTAAAAAGAGAAGGTGGAAGATACAGAAGCGCAATTCAGCTAACACCAGCTCTTTTCCACCCCACCATCCCAGTAACATCCCCTGTGCAACACGCCTAATTTTTCCTTATTGACGGAAACACAAATCAGGAGTTAAAGAAGAAACAACGACCCACCTTCTCCAAACATGTACATCTGTTTCTAGTGCAAAAAGCAAGTCTGTCAGGAGCCGCTGGTGCATGGGAGACCATTTAAACTCTGGAATACGAAACATGGTTGTGCGTGGACCCGGACTAAACTGTCGTCGCTGCTCTTCCGTCATTGGCATTCCTCGAAATCCCAAGTCAACACGTAAATCCCGGTCTTGCTGGGTGACAGATCGACCCTGTATTGCCTACATCAACAAGAGGTTCAAAAATGATGTTAACTTTATGCAATGTGCTTTTGAATGCAGTACAGAATCTGAGAAAGGCTAGGATAAAACCATGTGGCCATAAACCACAGGAGATATTGATGTTCCAAGGCAGGCAGTATCCTTCAGTAAATGAGCTGCTCCAAGTCAAATCAGTCAGTGCTGAGGGGCTATGGCTGGCCCCCTTCCAGCTACTCACCAAGATTTACTCTCAGGTTCTTCACTCGTAGTCTTACAGAAAAGACCAAATGTAACCCATACAAGGTCAGTGACAAGACTTTGTTTATATGTAACAATTATCTTTTTGGGCTAATAACACAATTTTCTTTGAAGATTTGACTGAAAACTTGAACAAACTACATAGTGATGGCTTCAAGGAATGCATGCATTTTTGGACAGCTCCTCATTTTCAAAACCAATTTATTTATTTGGTCTTTTTAGCAGGATCATTAGAGAATTAGATATAGTCTCCCAAATCCCATTTTGTCAATTTAAAAGCAAAAGGGAACTTCACAAAACAATTATGTTAGCAATGTAAAAATGGGCATAGCATTGGAGTTGAGCTGAAAAGCTTCTTGTATATTTAATCTGATCTTGATCTCCTGTAGCCAGTATTTTGACAGCAGAAAAGGTTTCCTTTATTCAATTTGACCTCCTGGAAGTAAAATTTTTACTGTTGCTTGCATTTCCTATGTTTTTCTTAGAGTTATATTTAAATGATTCATTTCTTTTTTCCTTAGACCTATCTAAGATTTTAATTTTTCACATGAATCTTCTGCATAGTGCTTTCAATTGTATTTTCAGTTTTTTCTAGTTGGAAACACAAGAAAGAGTGAATTTTATATTCTTTAATATTTGATCTCTTATTGATAAAGGCATTAACTCTTCTCAGAAGTAAGCAGTAGTTCCCATTTCTGTTGCACAATTTGCTTGTTTTCTTTCAGTCCTTTTGAATGAAAGATAGTTACTTCTTACTGACAAGGCAGGGAGACGATTGTAGACCTGTTTTTAGAGAATTTGAGGTTAGCAACTTCAGTCAAATACATTCTCTTTCAGGTAAAACTACAGGTAACCTTCACGCAAGCAGCAGCAATGGTATCATCAGAGGAGCTTTTACCTAGCCAATAATACTGTATCTGCAAGAACGGACTTTGACGTGAATTGCCACTGCATAAACAAGCATGAAACATGTAAGTCTCTCCACTTAGGGGGCTGGTCTTTAAGTAATTTTCAGTGGTCTCAAGGAGATCGAATCTAACGAGGCAGTTACCACATCTACAGCAATCAAAACTCCAACCGCCAGCTCCACTGTAAACATGCTAAAATTAAAATTGCTCATTATTCAATAAAACAATAATTCTCCATTTATATTTTATTTAATACCTTCTTCAGGTTTTTGGTTTTTTTTTATTATGGTTAACTTCATTTTAAGAAAAAATATTTAACCATGGACAGCTTAGAGTTCATAGCACCCAAAGAAGAGATTAGAAGATAAATTTCTGCTGGTTGCTCAGTTGATAATTCTAAGAAAATTATTTCAAAGAGAGATTAATGTCCACATATTTAAACCAATTCATTGTAGTTTATCATTCATTTTAGTGGGAAATAACTGTTATTTAAGTAGTATATGCAATATATATGTTCTATACAGTCATGAAAGACTTCACATTATGGCATTTTCAAAGGAAGTAGGTCTGGAAGATGTACATTTTTCATATAATTAAAGAAATATACTTCAAATATCTCTCGGATCTCATACTAATAATTTATCCCTCAGCAATGAACAGTGATTACATCAGACACATACATGGCTACTTGACATTTACCTGGGTTGTGGTAGTTGTCTGGATCTTCCGTATCTCCTTTCCTGCCTCCTTACCATCATCAGATCTTTCTGTATCTGATATTATACTTCCTGCATCAACACTAGGTACAGTTTTGCTACCCGAAGACTCTGTCTCAAGAGTTGTGGCAGTCATTTCAGCATATTCTAATCCTTTAGATGATGAAGACAACTCCCTCTCAGAAATGCTATTCATTCCATCTGAAGTGGTGTGAATCTTGAACTCCTTGTCCTCTATTATACTTGAAGCACAAGTTATGTCTACACTACCTGTCATATGAGCAAGCAATCCCAAATCATCATTTACACCAAGATGCATCTGTGTCTCTTGCACATTTGGAATAGCAATGTGATTACTTGAAAGTTCAGGAAGGAGTTTCTCCTCCTGACTAGGTATTTTATCAAAGAGAAATGAGGTATTGTTAGTGGAAGGTTCATCTTTCTCATCAGCCAGAGTTATTAATGGACCATTATCTTTTTCCTCATTCTTCTTAATAATACCCACACTTCCATGAACATTGTTTTGGAGCTTCTCAACAGCTGCACTATATACATTATCTAGAAGAGATTCCACTTCTACCAGTGCACCATTTTCTCCAGTTCCCAGTGTCTCCGGTGATAAATCCATATCATCAAGTTTTACTTCAGTAGCTTCTACTTTTTCGGCTTTTATATCAACTAAAAGGTCATGAACCTCCACATGCACTCCTCCTCCTCCAGGTCTCTCAGCAGTTCCAAGCACATCATCTGACACCTTTGTTGCCATAAGCAAGTCCCTCGTATCTGTACTGACGGGGTAATCTGTTTCACTTTCTGGACTTTGACTTTGTGAAAGATCTTCTATCTCTCGAATTTCCATTCCACCTTTTGCTCCCGTTGTCTGCGAGGAAAGACCTGAGATGGTGCTCACATTCCCCTTCTTCCCCTTCTTTATGTTTTCTTCCTCTTGCCTTTGATATTCTTCATACATTTTTGCTAGGTATTCCTTGTGAGCTTCATATGTGACCTTAAAAAGAAAAAAAAGAACACATTGTGTGGATGGATATATGCTAGATGAACTTGGGCAAAAACTAGCAAGATTCTTAAAAACATATTAAGTACAGCTTACAAAGTGTTTGGCAAGGAAAAAAGCCACCTTGGCATGAATAGCGACAGCCACCAGATGGCACTAAATCACCTTACAGCTTACATTACTACATTGCTACTGCCTTTGGGGGCTACCAGTATTTAAAAAAACATCTGTGAGCTGTTTCTTACCTTGGAATGAGCTATAGAAAGAGTATCCACCCACACTCTCCAGCCTCCCCATTCATATTTTATTGCATGGTACAAGAGAATACGGAAAATGTTGTAAACCATCTCTGTGATCTTCTGCTCTTCAGAGTTCTTAGGGTTAATGTATCCCAGAGAAAACATCCAGTCCTGCCACACTGAACACTGAAGTAAACATCTAAAGTGAAATAATTAGTTCAAAATATATCCAAACAAAGCCTCTTCATTTTAACATTACGATGGTTAAGATGGGAGGAACATCATCTCTGAACATCAATCCAGTGTTAGGAATAAACTTAAAAATACTTCAGTATGAATAAAAAATTAAAGTATACTATAGAGAAGAATCCAGTATTAGTTACAGAACTAAGAAAAGTTACCACAAATGTATTAAATTTATTTGAAATATATTTAATTTATTACAGAGTATAAAACTGTACACAGAATATAACTGATTGCTATAACCCAGAAATCAAGGATGAGAAAATACTATTTGTATTGACATACCTTCTGTTTTCACGGCTATTACTAAACAGTTTTATCATATCAGATAAGAACAAACGTCGAACTTCCATCAGTTCTGCACTTGGTGTGGAGTTTTTTAACAGCGTTGCCACCACCTTAAGAATCACTTTGAAAGAATAAATTAGTTACATAAAGCACTTTACCAATGTTAAAAAAAGAAATAGTTGCTGACAGCCACTAATGTAAGAGGTAACAGAAACCCATATGTATCTAAGATACGTGAATGAATTGTTCTCACTTTCTGAACCATCATTTCAAAAAACCCCACAACCTCTAGGTGATGCATTTATCAAACAAACATAATATATTGTCCTTACTTGGATTCTTAATTTTCACTGTTGAATCGGGCTCTGGATGTGGTTTATGAACAACTTGGGTGCATACTTGTTCTGTCAAAATCTAAAACAGAATATTAACATCCTTTTACTATTTTTAATCAAACACTACAGTATTTCTTTGTTCATTTTTAAATTTGTTGAGAACATTTACCATGGCCACATGCAACTTCATATAAAAAAATTAGATAAAATATTTTTAATCTTGAAGAATGGAATAAAGCAATTCCTCTGTGCAGGGATCAAGATTTTCATGGTTGTCCTGTGGCTGATTAGCTAATCTTTGAGTTCATTGCCTAAATATACAATAACGGTATTTTAAAGATATTCCATTCATATTTCTCATATTGTTATACATTCAGAGATCAAAATATCTTTCACAAGCTACATACATCAATAAGTATTCTCATACATTTCATCTGTAACCAAACCGAATAATTCTTAAAACTGGCTTTCCTCTGGCTAGTAAAGAGTAAGTGTCAGAGACAGCATTCCACAGGAATAATCCTGCGGCTTCACATAATGAGGAAGACCAAGCATTCTCCTGTTGCATGCATTGTACCTGACAACCTAATTAATCTGTATTGAGGCAATACCACAAACCTTTCACACTGGGATACCTGTCACTGCATGTGTGAATGCAACTTTATTTTTAAGAACAAGCTAAAAATTCTATGATATCAACACAGAATTCTCAGTAAGTACAGTCAAGTAAATGCTTTTCAAAATAGAGTAGTTTCAGTAGTGGTATTTATTTTAAAGTAGAACTTTAGCTCACTCATTAAAAAATAATCAAACTAATGTCAGTCATAAACACAATATCTTAGACTAGGTCTTTACATATCGATATTTAAAATAGAATGCAAATATGCCCTTGCTTTTTATGAGAGAATATGGAAAGCATCTGTTTCTTAGCATCAGTTTCTTAGCAAATCTTCTGTACTTAGAGCACTTAACCCCTTTTTTCTCCTTTCCTCTGGCTATGTTTTCAAATTTACATGACTGTGGATGCTGAACTCCATGAGGACTTTGATTTTGTCAATGAGTTATGCATTTTCTGAGAATATCAATCACAGAAGTTCTCAGAAAACTGAATGCAGGAACTAGACTCTGAGACCCGAGTGGCCAAACCATAAAAGGTAATGTGCAGTAAAAAAGAACTTGACGTCCAAGTCACTGGCAAATGGATGATGTTTAGGTTTCTACAGTCATAAGAGAATCATTTTGTACATTATTCAGAACCCTAAAAACCAAGCGCTCCTCTAGTTTCTTTGTTTTCTGGAACCAACTCTGAGCATCTAGTCATTAAATCTATTTATGACTAAAAAATATTAAAAATCTTTCTAGTGCATAAGATTTTCAGAAATTGCAAAAGATTCTATCCTAAGTCATCATTTTAGTAATAATTGAAGATTGGACAAGACCTTTATGCATGCAGGCAAGAGACATGGGTTTCAACCAACTTGATGGTCTCAATAGTTTGCTTTTACAAAATTGCTCATCATCGAAACTGAAGTTTCTATAAGAACCTGGTAAAATAGCTGAATGCTTTGGGGTCATACTTACTCGCCTCAAGCAGTATCTGCTACATAAAAGAGGCTGTGTTAGTTATCATTTGGCACAGTTAAAAAAGAAAGAACAGCACTCTTCAAAATTTTGTAAACTTGAAATGAGGGACTTGAAATAGAATAGAGAAAAGAGAGAGAGAGGCATCTCTGACTTCGGCACTTTTCATTTCAATGGAAACAAACTCTCCAAACAATGGAGAAATATGAGCAATTGGAGGTCTACAGTAACTGCTGGGGGTTTTTTGGTGGAAAGTGATGAACATCTTAAGTAACAGGATTTCTTCCATCAGAAGTGGAAAGTTTTACAGAGCCTATGTAAAAATTATGACATTGTTAATGAAAACACCTAAAACATGGCAAAATACATTGTGAACCAAGAAGTACCTTCTCAAAATTTCTAAAATTTTTCTCAGAAGTCTTGAGAATCAGGATATTATAGAGCACGGATATTTTTAAGTCATATTTTTTACAATAGAAACAACAATCTTTACATTTAATAATTTGTACCTCATAAAGCGTGTTATATGTTGTAACGGTTACGGTATTTGTGTGCAGCATCAACCTTTCTCCAAGAAGTGTAAAAAGACTGTGAGTATGCATGATTTCAACCTTTCTCCTGTAAGAGAAAGCAGAAACATTAGGCACATGTCAAGCATGTTGAGCCTTTTAAGTAAATGCAAGTTAAAACCCAAAAGCCAAATATTTTGACACTGTACTAAAAAGCACCCAAGCTTGTTATTCCGTATATATTAGGAAATAGAAATCATTTAAGATATTTCCCAAAAGGAATGCAATTGTACAAATATAAAAAGGTTCTCAGAAAACAATGTTGTATTTAGAACAGGCTTTTGTATAAAACAAATTACACACCATTCTCGAAGTCAACTCCTTCTATCTTACACAGGCTGGTTAAAATATGATCACTGAAGAACACACCTTTTGCCACATCACAAGAACTCAGGACAACCCAACTTCATATTTTCCAACATTAATCACAGAATTTGTTAGGTTGGAAGCCACCACAGTGGGTGATCTGGGCCAACCTCCCTCAGATTGCCCAAGCAATCTGTATGTGTTAATACTAATATATATGGATTTTTCAGTACCACCTTTCTTTTTCATACATCATTCTCTCATGAAGCCAAAATAATTCAGTCCTGGAATAACACATGTTGCAATGAAAAAGAAATAAAATCCTGAAAAGTTATGAAATTCTACATAATTGAAGTGTGTTTCACATCTGGGATCCAAAACTACTGAAATCTTAAAAAGTAGAGCAGGAAGAAGCTCAATGAATTCCCCTTGTCCCTAAAGCCCACCCTTTTAAAATGGGACATAACATCATAAATAGAGTATTTGTCATACTTTACATCATTAAATTTACCTACTACTATAATGGATATGAAATAAAAATCATTTTTCAAAATAAATAATAATCCATATTAAAGCAGCAGAAAAATTTCAAATAGGATACAGTACAGTAAAGTTTCTAAAAAATTTGTGCATTCAAAAGCTAAGAAACTGTGTTTTCATGATTACCAGTAAAAATAACAAATTATATAGGTTCCTTCTAGAACTTTAGAAATTAATAGATTATTTTATAATTTTCAAAGAACCACAAAAGAGAGTGACAACAACTTATATCAGTGTGTACTTTTCTATGCACAGAAGGGAGTTCATGAGCAACTTATGAGAAAACCTACAGGTATTCAACCCTTTAAGGTATGATCTAGCAGATAGAAGTCCACTGGGAAGTTTAAAACTGCAGGAAAAACCCAAAAGTAAACAATGGACTATTATTTCAAGTGGTGGCATAGAAAGAATCAAATATGGAAGAGAAGGAAAAAGACAGGATTTTGTCAACTGTTAAGGTTAGACAAAGTAGTCTATCATCACAGATCACAAAGAAAAATCAATTAAGTTATTCAGGCTCTCATCTAACACATTACTGGTCACTTCTGAGAATCAATTACTTCCACTTTATAGCTTCATCTGCGATGCATATATATGAACTACAGCAACAGTAATCAGTTTTGTACCTACACATTTCATAGTATTACTGTATTGGTTTCGATTTCATAAATCATGTAATGTCTCTTTATGCAATTCTGCTTCAATGTATTACAATGCAAAGCCTGTTTCCTGTACTGTGAAACAGAAATCTAAGTGTTTTATAATTTCATAATTGCTTAGAATTTCCTATGGTTGACTTCCATTTTATGAAGTCATGTATGCACACATATGTATGTGAACAAAAAGGCACAAGCACTAGCTGTAAAACATTAAATGGAAGGGCGTTTTGACTTGCTAAAATCTACATAAAATATGCACATTTGCAGATGTTCAGAGGTCTAAAAATTAAAAAAAAACTTTTGAAGTTACACAGAGTATTCAAGGGGATTTCAATCACTCCAATTACATGAAAAATAAAGTTAATTTTTGCTAAGTACATATGTTCACTCAACAATGGAAACTACACTGATATATCCATAATCGCAAGTAGATGTTAAGGACTGGGAATTAAAATTTCAGCTTCTGAAAATGCTCACTTTTCTTTTTCTGTAACCATAGAATCATAGAATATGCTGAGTTGGGAGGGACCCACAAGGATCACTGAGTCCATCTCCTGGCCCCGCACAGGAAGATCCCCAAGAGTCACACCGTGTGCCTGAGAGTGTTGTTTAAACAGTCCTTGAATTCTGTCAGGCTGGTGCTGTGACCACTTCCCCGGGGAGCCTGTTCAGTGCCCAGCCACCCTCTGGGTGAAAAACATTGTCCTAATATCCAACCTAAACCTCCCCTGATTCAGCTTCATGCTGTTTCCTTGAGTCCTGTCACTGGTCAGCACAGGGAAGAGATCAGTGCCTGCTCCTCCTCTTCCCCTCACAAGAAAGTTGCAGACTGCAGTGAGGTCTCCTTGCAGTCTCCTCTGCTCCAGGCTGAAGAGACCAAGTGACCTCAGCAGCTCCTCATACAGCTTCCCCTCCAGGCCCTTCACTATCTTTGTTGCCCTCCTTTGGACACTCTCCAATAGTTTAATGTCTTTCTGACATTGTGGCACCCAAAACTGCCCCCAGCACTCAAGGTGAGGCCACCCCAGTGCAGAGCAGAGCGGGACAATCCCCTCCCTTGCCCAGCTGGTGATGCTGTGCCTGATGCCCTCCAGGACATAATTTTTTACTTGATTTTCTGAATAAGTGATAAATATTTTAAACAAATGTACTTATCTGGATACAACCAGGCTTCTGACAAGTCAAACCTTCATCTGGTATATCATACTTAACCCAACTCCTATCAAAGTGAATGAATTTTAGTAAGTAATGTTTGAGAAGTCCTTGGAGATTCTTGAGTGGACTATCAATTTGCTTTATTAATTCCCAGAACAGTATTCAACTTGCCGGATCCCAAAGGAAAAATCCCATTTAGAAGCATATTCTCAGCTAACTGTCTCTCAATTATACAGTCATACTTTATTGATCTTACTGAGAAAAGCATTTCTAGCTATACCGCACTCTGGCTGGACTCCTACCTCCTATCCCTTCAAATGAGGCTTACATGATGAAGTCTCTTGTGAAGCATGTGGTTAATTTTTATAATACACAGCCTCCCACTAAAATGCCATTTTGGGCTAATCCCAGCAGGGAGCTTAACACCACATGTAGAAGGGAAAAAATGAGCAACAGCAGGCTATGCAGCACTGCATGATTGTTAGTGCTTTTTTTGACACCATAATACAGAAGCAGAGACTAAGTAAACCCATTTTGTGACATCAGCTCTTCTAAAATGGTAATATTTCTTGGTGCCACATTTTCTATGTGAGCATTTCTTGCACAGAGATATGTTCTTACCACCATTTTTAAACACCACTTGCTTGATGTAGCTACTTTTCCTTCTGAAAAATTCCCATGTCAATAAAATATTCTATTTCATTTTTCCCATCCTTCTAAAACTATTTTTAGAAGTGCTGCCCTGAAAATTTTATTGCAATGACACTGATAATTCCAGAAGCAAATTTTAGATCACATATGTTTCCTGTTAACTTTAGCTGAACACGCACTATATAGTTATAAGATGTATTTCTGGAAAATGTTTTTCCCTTGTTTTAAGACTTGAGTTTCAGCATGTTGTATATTTGAAAGACAATCAAAGTTTCAAACACAATAGTAATAGCATGTTAAATTAATTTTGTCTGATTTATAAAGGTAACAGAGTACAAATTATTAATCAGAAAACCTAATAATTTGAAGCAATTTCTAAAGACTGACAAAGAATATACAGTAATCATGACAAAAAGACAAGAAGAATTGTGAACTTAAATACACCACTATAGAAATTTTAAATTGACACTTACTTATGACCCAAATGTTTAAGAAAATATCCAAGGACCTTCAAAGCTTGCACCCATATACTCTCACTTTTGGAAGCCAATAACTTATAAATTACTCTAAAACAGAAAAAAAATTCAAGCTCAAACATCACATATATATATTGTATTACTAAACATCACATATATAGTTTGTATTTCACTGAACAAGGATATTTATTAAGAAATAAATCAATAAAAACAACAATTCACACAAAATAGAAGGATATACTGAAAGAATCAAGTGCAGCATACGAGTTCGATTATGAATTCTTGAGGCTGGAGACATGGTGTAGTTTGGTTCAGTTCAATGTTTTATAACAAAAAGTAACATCTTATCCTAGACTTCTCTCTTGGAACAACCAAATAAAAGACAGTCTGAGCAGTTTTAGCTTGGGACAAGAGAAGCAGACTGGAACACATAAGGTCATATCCTGGAGTACCTGGATGCTAGTGAAAATCTCCTTTCATTACACCCTCTGTTTTTAAATCCTGATAAATAAAATAAGTGCCTCAAATATTAACTAATCTAATTATTACATATTTAATTAATATGACAGGTTTAAGCACAAATTCTGCAGTCTTTCAGAAAGGAAACCAGCCTTGATCTGAAGGCACCAAGAGACAGAAAACATTACCCTTCCCCTGCACTGTTCTGCAACAAATTTTTGAATTTATGTTTTAGCTTCCCATTAGAACTAGCTTGGCTCCAGCTTTTAGCCATTCTTTCTAGTCTTTCTCCACTAAAGAGTGCTTTAGCAGAAAACATCTTACTCTTTTGAAATGACTTATGCTATTACCAAATGACCTCTGGGGCTTTTGTCCTCTGATAACTTAGGCAAACGAACCCCTAATTTTATGTAAGGCTTTGGGTGTGTTTTGTTTCGTTTTTTTTTTTAAATACTTAAAAGTTGCAATTCTGTGCATTCACTTCTACAACACAGACTTTTAAACATAAAGACTGCACCATCAAACACTTTTAATACCAGTACCACAAATGTTACATAAAGATGTCATCAGGCTTCCAAATTAGACTCACCCTTCTTCAAAAAATGTCAGCAATAGAATTCTGTTTGAATACAAACTATAGGCAGAAAGCAAAGTCCTAACCATGAGTCTTCCCTTCAACTAGCATTGTCATTCAAACAATTTTAAGTACACATCTTTGTACAAAGATCTTAGCATTTAGGCAAAATTAAGCTTGAATCTATCAAGTAGTAGATGCTGGGGGGTTTTCTCCCTTTTCCAAGCCCCTTGCATTTTTGAAAATATTTTCAGAACAGCACAAAATAAAATTCCATAGTAAATATTAAATTATTAACATGAAAACTTTTAGTCCCTGAAAAAAATTATATTACCAAATTAGGCATAAAACCCCAACAAAAATAACACTTCTTTGGGAATTACCAGTTATTAATTTCACAGCCAAACAGATAAACATATGAATTTCAGTCTTTTCAGACAGAATTTGAGAGGCTAGGGCACAATTTCTTGTTTTCCTCTTCTTCTCCCCAGAGAATGTTAAACATACAAAGAAAGAATATTTAAAATTATTCTGAGATAGATACATGGCTATTCGATGCATCTTGTCAATTACATATTCTATTTGAGATTGAGAAGCAAGTAAAACAGTGCAGTTACTTTGAAATATCTTAATGATAATCTTAAGTGGAAATTCTCTTTTTCCTCCAACTTATTGAAATCACTCATTTTGTCAAAAAATAAAGCCTAAATTAATGAAATTGAATTTTAAAAGATCAGCAAGTGTGATATTTATGTGAAATAGAAGCAAACTGGAGAGTGATGATACTGGAACTACTTTTAAGGTATTTTCTCACTTCACTGTCTTACCGTATCCCATTTCTTTGATCAAAGGCAGGTATCATGGATGCTGGATGTTCGGACATTAGTGCCACTAGCAGCTGCAGCACATCATGAATATTTTCATCCTGTATGACAAGCACCAATGTTATTCTACAAACTAACCTCAACAGCAAGATTTCCACAGAGCTGGTTCAATTAGCTACGATAAAAGGTAGGTAATTACAGAAATGTACCTCATGCATTGTTAATAAGTAATTTAATATGCTCTGCAGTTCATCTTCTTTCACTCCTCGATCCTAAAAAAAAAAAAACAAAACAAAACAAGGGCTATTATTCAGAGAAAATACATTCCTCGGGTTTGGGTAAGCAAACCTTGGACCTAGTCAAATAATCCTATAGCTTTTGTATTTGAACCTGAAAGACTAAATTGTCTCTATCATCCTACTGCTTTTCTTTATCACACTGACAATTCAAAACAGTATGAGGTCGGATTCTTTTGGTGTGGGCCCTCAGATACTACAAACTATTACTGTTACTCCTCCAGTTTCTGTGACAGAACAGAAAATACCGGTTTTTGGTCTAGTCTCAAATTAGCAGATTATCCCTCAAAGAGCAGCATTCAGGTGTAACAAAGAGTCCTACACCACTTCAACCAGTGGTAGAACCAATAAGAAGGATAAAGCAATAAGTAGCTTGACAACTGCAATTATCTTTTTCATTTGACCTTTTCATTAAAATTTTTAAAATATGACTTAATTTAATTAAAACATATTTTATATATTGAATACAAATATATTAAACATTTAATAAAGTATACATGGCAGAGTTGGGTGAGGTTAGTAAGAAATTTTGTATGGATTTACTATTTCTCTGTTGATTAGAAGGATGTGCATGAATATTATATTAACCAGAAAAAGACACAATACTGGACAGGTATTATGGATTTTCTACTATGAAAGATCCTATTACAAGTATATAACAGATGTCAATGTTTTCACTCTGGAATAGACCATTTTACCTTCAATATAAGTTGTTTCAAGAACAGAAGCATAAACGCCCTTAATGATATGATTTCTTTCTGGGAGGGCCGAGGACCATCTGGAAGAAACAAAATATAGCACTCTTAAATATAAAATAATTCCTTTAATCACTGTAGCTTCTTAAGGAAATCACAGATTTCTAAACAGATTTAGATATCTACTCTTACATAAAAGTTCATATTTGCAAATGATATCATTTATAACCTTTCAGAATCACATTTTTCAACCCAAATATATTTAATTATAAATCATGTTCCATTTGGAAAAAAAGAAATCCATATTATATTTTACTTAGTTTTTTAAAAGACAGGGGAAGATGAAAGATAGTAATAAGGTGATAGTAATAGATAGACAGCAATACGTGAGAAACAACTTGGAATGACTAAACCACTATGTTAAATCCCATCTCAATGAAAACCAAGAAAAAAAGGATTTATGAAATACAAGTGGTAGCCATTACCTGTAGCAGAAACTAAAGTCATTTAACCAAAGCGAAACTACTATCTAAAGAAAATATTCAGTTTAAACTGGGAAAAAAAATGTAATCCATAATACTTGAAACAATTGTGCTTGATGAAGTCTATTAGGAAAACAAAACAAAAACAGAGCTTGAACAATTATAGTAATTTGAAACTAGTTCTATTGTACTTTCCTTTTCCTCTTTCATAAATATTGAAGTTGAACTGGAAATTATTTTGTTAAGTTCCTGATTTTCAGACAATGCATGTCATAGACAGTGTTAGATTTTGCAGAGTAAAAATAAATGCAACTTAAATGACTTTTCCATCAGCCATTTCAACTTACACTGATAAACACAGAGCAAAGTTTAACAAAAGTCTATGTCACGGTATTATTTCCAATATGGATGAATACAACTTCTTAATGAAGATTTTCTATAGTCTTTGGTGACACTTCTTGAAGTGAAGCCACTGCATTACACACAGTAATTCAAGCTTGTAACAAGGGAAAACCTTGAGGTAAGGTATTTGTTTCACTAGCAGGAACAAAAAGAATGGCTAATACACTCAAGTCTTCATCCCTGTTTAGGAGTGGAGAGAGAACTGTGTACTCTTCAGAAAAAAGCAAATAAATCTCAAGCTTTCCACTCACTGTGCGTAAGAACAGTAAGGAAAACAGAAGTCAGTTGGAGTTTGAGGGGTTTTTTTGGTACTAGATGCAATTATATTAAATACTGCATGAATTTTTTCATGGCAATGGTGTGCTTCTTACCAACAGCTATTTTTTTCCCTAATTCAAATGCAGATTCAATTTCCCTAACTGCATCACAGAAGTCTCTTTCTTTGTACAACCTCTTCCCTCCTACACCTTATTGGGATTCAATATCAGACAATATCTGAAAAACAGGACTAAAAAGAATAATTTTGACATTTTGTCTTTTCTGAAAGACTGTAATTATGGAAACAGAAAACAGGCAACGGGGAGGTCTGAGAAACATTTTCTGTAAGAAATTGTAAGGACATGTCAAAAAGAAGATATCCCAATTTAACTGGGAACCTCTTCAAAGACACATAAGTTTTATACTACTTCTTCATGTACCCACACATTTCCCTGGAGATGTGTGACAACCTCGAAAAGGGCTCTTCAACATGCAAAAGATACCAATGAGGTTGTTGCTTGCAGGCTATATGCCAAACAGGTGAAGGGTAATTTTGCCTTCAGTGCTCTGGTACTATTTATTCCTTGCATTTTAGTTGTGTCATGAAGCTTCACTGCACTAGAACCAAAAAAAGGGGACAGCTGCTACCCAAAAGACTTCATTAGTTTCAAAAATTAAAAGAGGACTGGCAAGGAAAAATAAGACAGGCTGGAGAAACTGGAGGTTACGTAACCACCAGATAGCTACAAAGAATGGAAGAAAGGAGGGCAGCGATATAATGTAATGATCATCGGACACAGACTGAATACAATTAATTAAATAGGAAGTTCTAAAGCCACCTGAAGCAGATTTTCCTCTATAATTATTATATCATCACAGTTTTTTACTTCATTACTAATTGAAGGAATTCACTCCTACTTGAAGATTTATTTAAAAAAAAAATATTATTGACCAAAAAATTGTGTCATTTATGCTATAATTTAAAAAAAAGTATATACTATCCACACGTATACTGAGTCAAAGAAAGACAAGTAGATCTTGTTATTGAACTCAAACATTGCAAAGTACTTTTCTTTACTGTCTATTAATCTTTGTTCCTATCATTGCATGTAGACAATTCAGTGTGACCATCACTCAGACACTGATAATCAGCACTGCTAAAGACTAAAACCAAGCTCACATCACATCAGCTATGAAGATAATCCTTTCAAGATCTGGTACATCAACCACAAATCCCTAATACAAGATAGTTACATTCTTTTTAATTGGCAAAGAGAAAGGATGCCTCCCTTATCCCACATGAGGATGAGTCACTAAAGCATTTCCTGCTTTTAGATTTCTTTATGTATGTCTTTTTCACAGAGAGCCCATCATTTGCGTCAGATTTTTTAAAATATACACCCATAATAAGAGTTAGCCAGTTTTACCCAGACAAAAATAAACGAAAAACAAGAATTTATGATTTTATCCAATTCATCCCTGCAGCATAGAGAAATTAGAGGGGCATAAACCAGAAGTAAATAAGAGGGAATAAGTAAAAATATTCACAGAGTTAAGTATAATCAGTACTGCTGTGAAAAAAAAACAAAACAAACCAACAAAAAACTGATTGTGAGCTTTGTATAACAAAAATAATGATTTCTAATTCTGTCTTTGGAAATAAAATATCGTGTTATCAGTTCTACCAACAACCAAATGCAACATTCTTCCATCTGTTTTCATTTCTTTTTAATATGTAAAAAGCATGAATTTTCTACTCCTTAAATTAATAAACCATGATACAGATAGCAGAATCTGATCTCCATGCACACATAAATAACATCACATGATATGTGGATCACAGAGGACCTGTTTTTCTCTCTGCTGTAAATCTAACAAGAACTGAGTTCCACTCTAACCCAGCTCTTGAAATAACTGTGTGAAACTTCTTCTGTCCACGAAAAGAAAAACTATAGTTACTTTCTCCTCATAATGATTTTCTTACTTCCCACTTCTACAGCTCATGTTCCAAAATACTGGACATGAAAAACACACTTGAAAACTATTCAGCATGAGATAACTTGTACTTTAACAACCATGCATTCTCAATAAGAAGACATGATACTATTCATAAAGGTCCACTCAGAGTTAGGGTTGTGAAGCACAGAGGAAACACCAGTAGAGAAAGAGAAATGCTTGGCCACTCAGTTTAGGAATGAACTGAACTATACAGTAATCTGGCACTTAAATGCACATTCCTCTCACACAACACAGGCTCCCCAGGGGAGTGGTCACAGCACCAAGCCTGTCTGAGTTCAAGAAGAGTTTGGACAATGCTCTCTGGCACATGGTGTGACTCTTGGAGTGTCCTGTACAGGGCCAGGAATTGGACTTGATGATCCTGATGGGTCCCTTCCAACTCAGCATAAAATACATTTCAGAAAGGAGCTATATGTTGTAAATAATTTTCACTCCATCGCCTGCTTTGCTGTGTGTTTAGATACTGCAGTGGCTGGGTGATGCTATTATCCTCATTCTGCATAATTTAACAAAATATTAAAAGTGTGCATGTGGCAAATCAAGATAACAGATATAACCATTGTCCAAGTGTAAAAAGTAAATAATAAAATCTAGATTCTTTCCTTTGGAAATTAGTTTGACTTTTTAGGCTCTTTGTAAAACAAAACTGAAAAACACAACACCAGAAGGAAAGTACAATTCATACTTTTAAACAGATTACTTGTCTCCACTATGTGGATCTACATCTAAAATGTAAAAGCTACTAAGAAAAATTAGGGAACGAGTTGATAGTTTTACACTCTGAAACAGTGTTTCCAGTACCTCAGAAGGAAATGGAAAAACAAACATGAATGCAGTATTCTGAATCTAAGAAGAAATATCAGCATGAAACAACAAATCAAAAATGAAAAAAAAGACACAAAACCAAATTTAAAATAACTATCTGAGCCTTTTAAAAAGTTCATTAAAATTCATTTTTAGAAAAGCATTTATGCCTCCCATTTTATAAGCTGATTACTAAGTAATCAAAAGTAAGGGAAAAAATTTCACTTTTAAAACAAAGCAGCATCAGCCAAATAGGAAACTTCAATACTGAGCTCCTTTGTCCTTAAAATAAGGGCTACTAAACTGTCAGTACAGAAAACTCGCCCACTTTGTGCTTTATTAAGACAGGAGAAGGCAATAAAACCCTGAAGCAGAGTAACTGTCTGCAAGTAATAGTAAATCAAACTACTAATATTAAAACGTGTTTCAGTATCTCCACATAAAAAATAACATGCCTAGAAGACAAGAAAACATCCCACTACTAAAATGTCTGCATGAATAAGCTTACTTCCTAATATGACAGCAAATTATTTGAAGGCACTATAGCACATGCAGTCAAATTTTAGATATTGGCATGATTTCCAGTAAAGTCTTCTCCAGATCTGGATGGTCTCATGTCAAGTCAGCTTAGAATTTCAGCTGCCATTTAATCACATGATGACATTTTTCTGTTTCATTAAAATTAATATGCTAGGAAAATGGGTCCTATTCTTCCATTTCAAGATATCAGATGCTACTTAAAATGCAGGAACTTTAACTTTCACATAATTGTATTTTTACACTGCAAATTTCTTACTTTAACAACTTTTTTTAATATATACTATTCTACATTTTAACAAATTATAAACTTTCTGGCAGTACTGGCTGCATGCAGGCTAATAAAAATTAGCACAAACCCAAAATCCAGGAAAAGTTACCTTTTTTGAGCTATTGGGATTGGTGAAGTTATGAGAAGCTGAAAACAGGGGTGAAAATAAAAAAGCCTTAAGCACAATAACTACAGCTACTTCTAAGATTGTATTCTATGACTATAAGCCATCTGAATCAGCCAGATCTGTACTTACTGTTAAAAAACCATGTGGTAAATAAAAGTGATGTAATACCCAGTGATTGAACATTTTGAAAAATTTTCAGGGATTTTATCAATTGCAAGCAACTAATGTGGATTTGATAAAAAATCTAATATGAAATGAAGTTAATATGAAATTAAATTAACCAACCCATCACCTCAGCAATTAGTATATTTTCAAAGTCATTTGCTCGCAAATCAAATCAGTTATTACAGCTGTATTAGTCATAAACAGAAGTTATCTGTGGAATAATAGCAAATAAAGTCCCAGTGCTGATTTGCATGGAGAAAACTCCATAGCTGTGCTGGGTTTGCACATCTGTTGCTAAGTCACTGATCCTCCTCTCTGACAGGCTGACATTTTTCAACGCAACACAAGAAAAGCCACTTTTACAGATAGAAAAGAGACTACTACTTTATAGTTGTATTAATTACACAGAGCTTTCTGCAGGGAAAAGGAAGAGGATAAGGATCAAGGAAGAAAGAAAATATTAAACTTTCAAAAAGTTTATCCGTAAGTCTAACTAAAGATGAAGTGAGAAAATTCAGATATAGGGGATAATACGTTTTTTGAAAATATGCACGGCCTCAGTGTATAAAACACCTTCCCAATTACTGTATGAAGGCCTTAGTAATTTTGATTTTTGTTGTCAAACTGCTACACCAAGCAACCACTAACTTACACTGTCTGATTACCTTTCAGGGACTGACCTGGTTGCCTTCCTGATAAACAAAGAATCTTGTCTGGAACTGACACAAATGAGAGGAGAATGTACTATCCTCTGAATGAAAGAAAAGGTAGGGATGTAAACCAGCCATATGTATGCTAATTTAGAGTTAACTGTTTCATTTCTCATTCCTAATTTTGTATCTTTGTGTACCTCATGCCTTCTGTTCATATTTTGACAAATACATAATATATTTTTTGAAGCCATGCAACTGGCATTACACATACAAATACTCAAAAAATACAGGTAATTGCAAAGAGGCAGATCTGGGCAAGATAAAAACAGTCCATGCTTCCTACAGAAAGAAATGTCACTGACTCCACAAAAGAGCAAACCTAGCCAGAGGGAAGCAGTCTGCAATATGCAATACATTTTCAAAGTGTTGTTAGGTAGCAGTATCATGACACAGAAGCACAGGAATTTTTTAATTACAACAAATATACTAGGAAAAAAAGTTTAAAAAGAATCTCAGCCATAAAAAGTAAACTGTACTATCAGATTTCTGCTCTCAAGTTAGTTAAGCAATTTTCCAAGTCTCTATCTAGCTGTAAAACTGGTTGACACCTGAAAACTTTACATCACAACAGCTGGGTATTCAACAGTCACAAATGCAATGTATATAAGCTGATCAGCTGAGTTTTAAACACTCCAATTCCTTTCTGGTCTCAGATACAGTTAATTTTTCTGATGGTAAAACTGTACCTGTGCAGTAAACCAGTGTAAACCTCAACAGAGCAGAGCTCTGAAAGCACGAAACTGGATAAAGCCACTCCCAGGGTAGGATTCAGCTCACCTTAATTTTAGATATCAACAGTGTAGTTCCCACACAAGACCAGCTTCTAACCTGTCACTGAGGTTAATGGAGATCTAGTCAATAGAGGCAACATGGTCTGGGAAGCAACATTTCAAACAAAGCATTTCTCAAGTGACTGTCAATTAGAGGTGGGACGCAGCTTCCTAAACATACTTACCAGTTTAAGCTGTCATGCCATACAGTATGCAGAATATCTACCCAAAACAAGCAGATTTGGTGTAGGATGCACAGGAAACCTGCATCCTTCTGAGAGGCAGATGGGATGCCCCACCAGGCCTAGAATGATGCTGGAAACCTGTATTAAGGCACCTGACTGCTGCATTCCACTGTCTATATCAGCAGACATCTAGCTCAGAAGGAGACACCTTCACTGCAGGCACCAAAAAAGAAATTAATTCTATTTTGGCAGCAGGAATCCAGAATCACTGTAAGTGGGTAATATAATTTATCACTGACAAAGATTTCAAGCTAATTAAGTAACCACCACAGGTAATTTTCATTATCTAGTTTTCCAAACCTTTCATTCAAATGAACAGAGAACAGTGGGCTTCTGTTAAGTATTTTAAAATAAATTTTAATTATTTTTGAAGACTACTGTTCATCTAATATTATAGTATGAGAGAGAGAACTATAAATGTGATCCAAGATCCTAGAGCAGCTCTTTCTGTGACCTTCAACACCTTCATTGCCTATTAGGATACCTAATCTAGGAAAAGAATTGTTCCTTTTGGTTTTATTTATTAAAAAAAAAATATTGAGGAAAATCCCTATGCATACAGCTCACTTACAAATAAGAATTATCCAATACCTAATGTGTTAGATATGTCATACTCTTGAATATTTGTGTATGTGACAGTACTAAAAACGTTCCCCAATTATTCAATTTCTCAGCATGACAGTAATAGTTACAGAATAAAGATAATTAATAAGTTCTCCTTTATCAAGCATTTTTTAAGAGACTTTCAGCCAAATCCTTCCTGCTTTACACAAGCAGATAGCTAAATGTAATGGCATTACAGCCAGACTGTATAGGATTAGAATGATTTGCTGTGGCTAATACACATCTGTAACATGCAGCATTCAGCCACTCTTATTGCATTCTGTTGGTGCTGTCATTCAATACCTCCTGTGCTAAGCTAAGCGCATCACTTTAAGCAAAGTGAAATCAATCTCTATTTTATAAGCACAGAGAAAAAATATTATTGAACTGGAAAAACAGCTTCAGAGACTTCTGCAGTGAGAACTAGAAGTTTTCATTTTTTTCAAGGTCACTTAACGCTGCTAATCACTCAAACCACACAAAGCTTTCTTTGGCATATGAAATACAGGTAATATTTCCTCTTTAATACAGAAGAAGAAAAATCAATCATGTTAATACGTTTCCTAAAGTATGCCCACATAAGTATATGCTACGTGACTGAAGACCAGAGTTGGAATCTTGTGGGCATACATATAAACATAAGAAATTATCATCAGGGGTATATGATATGCCAAAAGTACTTCCATAGTCCTTCTAGTGACAACCACCAGTATTAACTATTGCCACTTATTTACCTCCTTGTCTACAGATCCAAGGAGCTTTCAGACGTTTACATCACAAACCTTCCCAAAGGAGAAATGCTGACATTTCTTTCTTGTGTGTTGCACTTACCCAATCCTTTAGGAGTAATGCCACTGCTATCAGCAGGATTGACCACCCAGTAGTAGTATTTCAGCGTGTGCATTAACTGCAGCACCGTGCCTACTCTGCGTATGGTGTTATAGATCGTAGCAGTCCCAATGAACTCAGCTGACAAGTAGGTATACAAAGATAGCTGCACCTAAAGAATGAAGTAGTTATCCACATAAATGTAAGTTCTGTATTAGTAACCTTAAAATGTAGGAATGTTTTTAGAATATACTTTGGATTTTATATCAAAAACTCAAAAACTAATTACAATTTTGGTTGGGGCAGGGGCTGGACTGATACCTAGGTACCTAGAACTGATATTCCATGATTTAAGTAAAGATAAACATACTGGTTTGTTTTCTATTATGACTTTTTATACGAGAAGTATATATTTTCAGTTTTTAGGACATTGCCACTTTTCACTTTGGTTCACATATCTCCACTATGATTCCTTAGGAAAACAAATAAATCATTATTACCAGAGATGAATGATAACATTTTATAGATTTGTATCAAACTAGAATACATAATTTGAATTAAAATGAAATCTTCATTAATGTGTAACAAAACACATTTTGCCTGCAATTAAAAATAAAAAATTTTATGCCTAATCTGTAGGAAAACAATGTAATGCAACCATTGAAAAAGGGACTGGGTTTCTAGAAACAGTCTTTAAACAGAATTAGACAGAATCTTAGGCAATAATTTAACTTCTTTTAGGAACTTATAAAAGACATTGGAGTATGTAGTTAAGCAGGGTATAGACTTCATGATCTAAAAAATCATTGCTATTACCATGTTTAAAAAAAACCCCAACCAAATAAAAATCTAAGTAGAATGTTATAAAAGAATATAGGTCTTTAATTTTGTTGTAGGAGAGTCATAACATTATTCAAGTGTACTATTACCTTTGCAGGAGTATGTATCCAGATAGCAGGATTAAAAAGGATGTGATCACATAATTGCTTCAGTAGAGGTGCTCCATGAGATAATCCATCCAAATATTTTGCAAATGACAAAAATTGTTCCAGAACTGCTCTGGTTATATGAACTCTAGATGACTGGGGGAAAATAATCAGAAAGAAAAAAGATAAAGAAAAAATCTTCTTCTTTAAAATAATTACCGCCGAACTATGAAGCAGTATTTTCACTTGGCTCATGATTACTAAATGCATGCAGCCTTGCATGTTTTGATGTCACTGAATATGAAGGCAACTTATACTTTCTAATATGTTCGTGGGTTTTATGATGGCTATGTTTAAGAAGTTAAAATAGTCATCAACAATTTTGTTTTTTGGTATTTTGCTTAGTTGGGTTTGTTTTCATTTTATTAGAACCCAGTTAGCATCCTACAATTTACAGCACAATTCTTTGAGAACTTCAGATGAAGTCCTTATCTCTTCTTAAATTAAAGATGTGACTTACTGAAAGTGTCTCAGTGTGTGAACACACATTATTGAGAGACTTGCTTTTGTTTCTTAAACTTAAGTAGATATTTGAAGGAGTTGGGTTCATGGTTTCCTCAAATTTCAGGAAACTTTCAGTTTCATAGCATACACCATAAAATCACTGTTGAGACCTGCTCCTATGTAGTAACATAGTATGAGGACTTTGACAAACTTCTTTGTATACTAAATTAACAAATTAATAAATAGGAAAAAGCTCTAAACATCCTTCCGCTTGCCTTCTCTACAAAATGTCAAGCACTGGAACAGGCTGCCCAGGGAAGTGGTGAGGTCACCATCCCTGAGGTATTTAAAAGACATGTAGATGTGGCACTGAGGGACATGGCTTAGTGGTGGACTTGGCAGTACTGAGTTAACAGTTGGACTCAATGACCTTAAAAGTCTTCTCTAACCTAAATGATTCTGTGATTCTACGTTTCAATTATTTTTAACACTGTAAGTACAGTCTGGGAATATGGAGATTTGTTATTTTTAGAACTGAAGTCTACTTGTCAGTAATACAAGTTCAGCCTGGATGATGATGCTGATTGTTTCCTTTGCCTTGTACATCAAAATTCACAATAAATAATCTGCAAATAATAAGAACAAAAATGCTATTTGGAAGTTCAAGTAAAAAGAAGAGCTTTCTGTTTTCTCTGAAGTATTTGATTACATGCAAATGAACAACAGATAGAACAGATAATTTACAAATAATAAATTTGAGACTAGCTAGGAAACAAAAGGATTTTTTCCCACCATGTGTGCCAACTGAATATAAGCATATATTGAAAAAAATAAGACACATCCTTTTGAAAAACTGCAGCTAAGTGAATATAATGTAATAAAACCACGCAGAAAACAACATATGTTCTAAGAATTATGCTGTGATCAATAGAAGTCCTTTAAATATTCACATGCCCAAGTCTAATGAACATAGCAGGTGTTAATTAGAAAAGCATGCAAACTTTTTTTAAAAAAATTTCATTTACAACATTCTAAATTGATGTATTCCATGTGCATAAACCACAGTGCTCTATTCAGGAGAAAGTCCTCCATGAGGGTTCACCAGTCTGCCTGTGTGTAACTTACCAAACCAAGGCTAACAGCTTTGTAAATTCATTCTGGTTATGCCACAAGAAAACCTACCCTTGGGAAAAAGCACCACCTTAGGCTAGTTCTTTGACATTCTGAATCACACTTGCTTAGTAGTGAAAACAGAAGCGCAGAAAATCTGCTTTTAGATATTGAGTGAAGGTATTTCCCAAGCCGCAAAGAACAAAGGGAACAGAATGAGAGACACTGTTTATCATTCTTCTTCAAAATTCAGAACATTTTTTAAAGGTGATATTATGATTTTTATCTTCTTCTTAAGAGATTGCTTTGCTGACCTCATGGTAATAAAAGTCCAGTAGTAGACATTTAAGAATGTCAGAGCCATGAGCTTCAACTGTAGAACCATCCCTATCTTAGTATATCTGACAGCAGTTTGCTCTCAGATTACTTAGATTATTAAACCCCAATAATAGGGTGTCATGAGGCCTGGAGGCAGATGACGTTCCTCAGACAACTGAACTGAACCTAAGTTTTGTGATAACTGCTCATCATACCTGAAAATGAGCAAGTAAAGGGAATGCCCCTTGCAACTATTTCCTTCAGAAATTAAATTTTGTTACAGTTTTTCGTCTTGAAAACACAGACCAACAATTTCAACAATTTCAGAATTGAGTCACAGAAGATTAATTTAACTTTTATTAACATACACACACAAAAAATTTGAATCTCAATTATGACATCTGCTATGCTTGTACAAATTAGAAACAAGAGAACTTTCCTAAGCAAGTTTGGGGGACTGAAAGTGAAGAAATGAAAATAATTTAAAGTGATTCACAAACAGATCTAGAGGAAGAACATAAATAAGAGAATAGAAGCAGCTCCAGAAAATTGATTCTTTGAATACTGGTATATAAGAGGATGAGGAAGATGAAGAGACTCCTGTAGACAAATTATAAAATATTTTTAATTTGCAATACTTACATTACAAATATATTTTATTCCACCAGTCATTTGAGCCAAGTGATTGAAAGTACCACAATGACAGCAGAAATACTACGAACAAAGATAAAAATCCTCCAAACATACCTTTTCAAGGAGATAACCAATGACTAGAAAGCCTTTTCCACCAAGCATTTGCTCTTGCATGGCCACTGAACTCTTAAGAAGCTCAACCAAGAAAGCCAATAGGGTAGCACTGCGTGTAAAGAACAAGAATTTTTTCAGATTAAAAGGGCATCTGTTCCTTTCTCAATAATCACCAGCTATTAAGTGAATAGAAACAGGGTTAGGGTGGTGAACAATTCCTTGAAAGAATACAAATCTTTTTTTTTTCCTGTTGACAAATTTTTCCAGTGATTTTTCACGTATTACAATGGTAGGAGTGGGAATTCATATTCAAACAAGCACTGTCAGTACTCCTGGTCTGATCATGACTATCCCATATTTTAAATATTCAGTCCTGGAGTTTGAAGTTGTAGCCAAAGTTTTGGCAGCTGGAAGAGGCAGAAGACGCTGAATGGAATCCAGCTGACAGTGCTAGAATGACACAGGCAGGGGCCATGTCAAACATTTTACTATCCAAACTATGCTGAACAGCAAAATGTGCAGCCACTAGGTATGTCCTCATTCCACACTTTCAGTCCCTAGAGTCACTATTAACACAGAAATGAGGCATAAAATGTTTGAACATGCGCATGGGCAATGATGCCCATCACAAACCACAGTGGAACAGCAGGGTGGAGAGCTTCCTTCACACTTTCTAAAGACCAAACATGACAGTAATATCTGCTTGACCAAATAAAGATTAAAGATTACTTTTCATCCAGTTAGGAAAGAACAGAGAGACTCCAGAGGCCACAAGGAAATCACCCAACAGCCCATCCCAGTAGTATCTTTAAGTGAAGTGTTCAGAAAGTACAGGGATGGAAAGTGCTCAGAAAAGGTTACAGCATAGAATCATAAGAGATATGAAAGACTTCAGGGCATAGAATCATCAAGAAAGCGAAACTATGTTATGAAAACTAGCAGTAGAAACATGACCGATCAATCCACCACAGGGAAAAAAACTCATAATTGACTCTTGCGTGATGAGAATAAAACAAAAATACATTCATCTGTTGGTGAAAAACCCAGAGGAAAGGGAGAAGGAAAAGAAATTGTGACAGAAAGGAAGTATTTAAAATTCTTTTTCAAATATCTCAAAAGGGTAGATGACAGAATGTATGGTAGTGCATATACTATGCATACATAAAGTCATTATTAATTTTCTAAAAATTAAATAGATGTAACAGTTCCTAGCTGTATAAACAAGTGTCTGCAACCACGAAAGTTCTCACATAGGTAGTAGGCACAGGCAAGGGTGAAAACTGTGGCTTTTGCGCTATGAAAAAATGTCTTACAGGAAATATCCAACCTCCATTTGATACCTTCCAACTTTACTTACAGTATCTAGTCATCTAAAGGTTCACTTGCTCTTCAAATATAATCTTTCACTTTGAAATAAATATTGAGATTGGTTAATCCATGCTAGCACCAAAAAATAATCAAAGTGCTGACGAAAACAAGATGTATTCTATTTATTGAGTAAGGCTGCCATGCAAAAAGAACACAGTGCAGCCAAAGTACATGCTGGGAACATGAAATACTGCCTTGTCTTTCTTCATTGTTGAATGGTCATAATAATCCATCTAAAATCACATACAGAATTCTCCTCTGAGTGTCAGCAATAAAAGAACACAGATAATATCCATTTACAGTACTCCAAAGCTTTTATCAAAACAGCCTGTCAAGCTGTCACATCAATTTCAAACCAGGTTATATGCATCAATTTTTTCTTACCCCAACCAAAAGTTCCTACTGTATTTGTCATCTAAAATAAGAATCTAATCATTTTTACTACATGAAAATCCATAAGCAGCTCACATAAAGTGTTGAAGATTTAAATTTAGATTTTTTTTTAACTGAATAGGCAAAAAAAAATTCCATTTAGATAGATGGTGCTTACTACCATCTTCTATGAATAACCTTACGACTTAGGAAAACAAGCCATTATGCATAAAGTCAGGAGACAGCATATATCTGCAGAATTAGAACTTAAATTACAATAGCAAATACTATTAATAATGTATTGAAATGTCCAAAAAATATTCCTAAAATGGATTGTAAATATTTTTGTACCATGAACAGAGCACCAGACTCAAATTTATTTTCTATTCTCACAAGCACTTTGTCAAAAACCTTTTACTTTGCATCACAGTTGACTCGTTCATTCTATGAATTTAGATGTAAACTCATGGGCTAGAGTTATTCTTATCTCATATCAACACAACCTCTATACAACTGTTAGAAATTCTGATAGACTCTGAATGCAAGTTGTAAGACACACTGCCACCCTAACAATAAAGATTTTTCTCTCTATTCAAGAACACGTAAACCACAAGTCAACTCAGAAATAGTAAGTGACCAGTTTATACCTAACCATGCCACAGAAACAGAAACAGACAAGCTGGTTCTATGTAAGAAAGACTGACTCAAAAAAGTGTAGTAATTCAGGTGCAGCCAGTGCCCAAATATCACTTTTCAGATATTAACCATCTTTATGAAGGCTATAGCTGAAACTAATCCTGCCTTCCCACATTACCTCTGCACAGAGCTACCTTAGCTGCTACTGCAAAGTGATGCCAGTGTTTCTAGTTTCAGGAAAATGTATTAATTTAGCCAATGCCTTTGTGAATGAGCTATGCTTTTACTTAATTCCAAAATGGCTTTTAACATCTATTGATCCAGACACATAAAGATACCTCAATCCAGTTCTGCAGAGTCAGCTCGGGTCTGCAGGCAGTAACTCTAACTTCTAATCTTTCTGCATTATCCAAGATTGCCACCATAAATAATAGAGTTGACTGTAGTATATAGTAATTCAAACCTTGCAATAGCACATGCGAATGCATCATTACACCTTCAAGCACATTAAAAAAATCCAAGTACCAGAAACAGCAGCAGTTAAGGAGAATCATCTGGCAGGCACAATGAAGTTTGAGATGAATAGTGTATAGGACCACAGTATTGATAAAAATTAACATAATAATTGAATTTAACTGGCAGTTTTCTCATATTATTATGCAGGAAATGAAGGAAGGAAAAGATCTGTAATATTTTAACTCATAGAAGAACTATAAAATCAAAATAGAAATGTTTTTAAATTCTCACTGCGTGTACAGTACTGAAGCTATTACTACCTGAAGATGATCACAGATAGGCAGAAAACAGACTACATGCTGTCTGTGGGGTTGTTTCTTCGGTTTTGGGTTTTTTTTGGGGGGGGTGTTGTATGGTATTTATGGTTTGGGGTTTGTTTTGTGGATTTTTTACCTCAGAGAGTTTGCTTAGACTTGTTTTAGGTGAAATTTCCTTTTTGGAGGAGGAATGAGGAATGAAATTGCACTAAGTAACAGCTGTTGCACACAACACTGCTTTCATGTGTAAAGTTCTTCGCCTTTCTTTATGCTAGAGAGCATCTGATCTGCCTGAATTCTCAGATAAACTTTCCCAACCTCTTCAAAACTTCTCTTTCCCCATATCGTCAGACCAACCTCAAGCAAACGTGTATCTAGATATAATAATCCACACTGAAGTAATGTATTTTTCCCCTCAATATTACATTCTAAGAATTTAGTCTGTCTAATTCAGAGGACCGTATCCAACTTTTAACAATTTCTAAGGATACTCAATTTATGTAGTCACCTTGGCAGCTGAACACGAATGAAACCTGAAGATTTTAAATATGAAAACTTTTATCAGCAGAAACAGGTTGCCAAAATCATTCTTTTTTTAAAAAAGGTTGTTGTTGACAGAGGTAAAATAATATTGATGAGAAGAGTATCTTCTAAGTTGAGCAATTCTTCAGACAGAATTTAACAAACTCACCAGCAACTAACATGCATCGAATTGCTGCACAGCACACATTAAACTTGCAAAATTCTGTGCACAGCTACACAAAATTTCTCTCCATTCTTTCCTATTTTCAACACCCCTAGATATAAAGAATACTTCAGCCCATTCCTACATCTCTTCTATACCATGCCCTTCCTAGAACAGATCAGTTTGTCTGCAGTGGAGCCAAGATACAGATAGAAAATGAAACTATAAATGTCAACCAACACTAAATCAGAGAACTATGATAACTACTAAAAATATAACTAATTTCAGGGAAAAAAATCCTGCAGTTTTTCATTACTAAAAAGCAGGAAAAGAAAGATAGACCAAAGCATGATGATGCAGTATTTCCAATAGTTATGATACTGTTTAGAAGGACCTTAGAAGTCAGGAATTTACACCATTAGGATAAAAGTGAAATTTGTCTTGGTTTCTTGCTTGTGTCGTTTTGTTGTTGTTGCTGTTCTTTTATTCTATTTTATTTTTAAACCTCTACACAGATCAGTTTCTCTAGGCTCCTCACTCCCATGATCATTTTATCTGTCAGATTTGCCTTAATATAAGTTTCATCTTGGATCGTGTATTACAAAGTTATCTGGATTAGGTTTTACAAAAGGTACCTTTAGCTAAGGTAGGCATGTTGCTTTGGAGATCTAAGTATGATTATTAATAACAGACCATTTAACTTCAAGAGTCTATATAAAAGAAAATGATGCAGGTATTTGTTTTGTCTGATTCTCTTTGGGAAAGAATCCTTTATAAAGATAAAAATCCTTTATTTGTATTTTCAGCTTCTACAAAATAATACAAAAAGATTGTATGAATAACTCCATCAAAGGCTGTTAAAATGACAGCTATTGAAAATTAATCTTAGCATAAACAGACAAAGTGGTATTAAGGAAAATCATCCACCAACAATTAACGTTTCCATGAGCTACAGCTATGGCAGCTGTCTAAAGTGCTTTCTTAGCTTCCAGTTTAAGTATGTTTTTTTCTTTCTGTAAGCTTGTTGGAGAGAAAGGGGAAGTGGCTTCTTTCTTATGCCTTCTCAATTCTTTTCTCGTAACGTGATGAAGCATTAACACTACTAATCATGTTTCATGCATAAACATGAATCAGGTGGAAAGGGGTTGTGTGAGAGAACTAGAGAGGCAAGTCATCTCTGCTTACAGGCAAAACATTTTGGGACACAGACTCCAGTAATAAATTAGCCACCCTTAACAGTCCCTGGATCTTCTGGAGTATGCAGGGGTAGGGCAGTTTTGGAGTTTGCAAAGGATTTCTACTACACGATGTAGTGGCTGTATCTTCATGATAAACTCTTTTCCAGGCAGTCTGATTTGGCAGGTCACATTTCAGCTGTCACAGTTTGGGAAAATTCAAGTTCAGCTGGTTTTATCTGAGCACAGCTAGGTCACACTAGTGATGTGAAATTTTGGGAGCGATATCCAGCATTCTTCCCTTAGAAACACAGAGGAAGAGGGTTACCAGTACTCTAGAATGGAAATTCTGAATTTTACACTGGGGGCAGCGATGGACTGGGACCTTGGCTCTCCATCAGAGGCACAAAGGCAAATGCAACAACCTCAGAAAGGATTATTTCCATACCTGCTCTCAAGTTGAAATGCCTGTGCCAACCATGACAAGAAAATTATTGAAAGCAGGCTGAGAGGACAGGTTAGGAAAGTAGGATACTACATGGCATTCATCTTATTTGCTGCCATGATCTTTAAGATAAATTCAGTTAAACTAAAGACTTTATAAAGAATTATTGGAATCTCACAGATTTTTCATATTAAGCTAATAAATAAAATTAATACATCAAATTCTAATTCCTGTCAAGCTGTGTTGTTTTATATCTGTGGAAACTGGTAGGAAAATTGCCTATTTCTTATCAAACTGTTAGTCTTAAAATGTAGATGTAGCAGCACTAGTAGACAGGAACCCAAAACCTCATCACCTGAACATAAAAAATAGTAAAGGAAAAATAATTAAAATTATTAATGAGATATTAAGCGATCAAAGCAAAACACACTAAACATTTACAGGAAAAAAATGAAAAATAGGAATTGTTGCCCCTTCACCAATGTTTCTGTTTTACTGACTTACAAGAGGTGGGCAATGTATTCTGTAACAAGGCTATTTATATTAAATAGTGAAAATAATGTCACTAACAAAACTGTCTGAAAAGCCTCTTACATTTACTTTGCTACACATTTTAATTGGGTGTACATATCACCTTTAAGTAGTTAAAGTGGACCTAGACACTGTATCTATTTAGTATGATAAACAGTGGATGTAGTCTTAAATTTTATTGCATCATGTATGTGATCTAGCAAACCCAGTTAGGAACTTCTAGAATAAGATTCTCAGGGAAGCCCAAGCTGGAGCAGGCTCCTGGAAGGATCTGTGGCCCCATGGAGAGAGAAGCCCATGTGGAAGCAGGTTTGCTGGTGGGACTTGTGCCCCCATGGGGACCCGCACTGGAGCAGTGTGATCCTGAAGGATCGCACCCCATGGAAGGGACCCACATTAGAGCAGTTCAGGGAGGACTGTCTCCCATGGGAGGGACCCCGTGTTGGAGCAGGGGAAGAGTGTGAGGAGTTCTTCCCCTGAGGAGGAAGGAGCGGCAGAGATGATGTGTGATGAACTGACCAGAACTCCAATTTCCTGTTTCCCTGTGCAACTGGGGAAAAGAGAAAGAGAAATTGGGAGTGAGGTTCAGCCCAGGAAGAGGGGAGGAGTGGGGGGAAGATATTTTTCAGATTTAATTTTATTTCTCATTATCCTACCCTGATTTGATTGGTAATAAATTCAACTAATTTCCCCAAGTCGAGTCCGCTTTATCTGTGACAGTAACTGGTGAGTGATCTCTCCCTGCCCTTATCTCAACCCATAAGCCTTTTGATATATTTTCTGTCCCCTGTTGAGCTGAGGAGGGGAGAGATAGAGTGGCTTGGGGGGGGAACTTGATACATCCAGTCAGAGTCAGTGCACCACAAGCACTCTATGTTTCTTTTTATTACATTAAATGCCTTATTGTCCTAAACTGCTATTTTTTTTATTTAAAACAGAGTAATGAAAATCAGGATGAAAAGTAGCAGTCTTGGAAATGAAGTTAAAAGACTACTCCCCTGAACAGCAGGTGCATAGTTTCATCTGAGAAAACATACTTAAGGTATGAACATAGTTTCCATTCCTTTAATTTCAGTGTACAAGAGCAGAAGAATATATACAGTGCTCCAGAAGCAGAATTGTAGGTTATTTCAATACTTGGTCTCATGGAAGATGTAGATAAGGCAGACAGGGATATACACATAACAGGAATAAAGACCATTTACAAAGAATACCACTAAAATATGAATTTGTTATATTCATATTGCCCTGCTTTATAATTTAAAATTTTATTTACAATAGATCTATTCATTTAGAAAATTAAAATTCTATATGGATCAAGGTGATTAAAAAGCAAGGTGTTCCCTCATAGTCCTGTTAATAAAGCCCTTCTAATGTTAAAAAAATCCAAACAACAAATCAAATCATTGAGAGCCCTGAACTTATTAAACAGATTTTGATATCTGCAGGAGAGAAAGAAGTAAGAAGGACTCAGAAAAGTAGTAGAACTGGGGCAGCCCTCTGCTGCTGTTGTGGATATATCTTTTATAGGTAAGACAGGTATAACTGAGCATCAGATACAGTTTGACATAAAGAGAGAGAATAATCTAATAAATAAGGGGGAACAAGGAAAGGACTCATTAAGTGCACCACTCCTCAAATGAACCTTTTCATGTTTAGCACTCTCCCCATTACCTCCTTTCTTTGATCCCAAAAATATTTTATTCTTTTATTTGCCTACTTCCTTGTTCACTTCCAGGATTATTGTTCTTGATATCTATCCCATTAAATAAAATATGAGAAAATAATGCACATACACCAAACCACGTTAATTCAACATATAAGTTACATCTCATAAAGCAGCCATTTGCTTAAAATTTTTTTCAATATGTTCTTGAGTTAGGGTCACATTCTCTTGTATTATGCATTTGTACAATCATATAGCACAATGAACTACAGATCTCTTTTTAGAATATAATCTAATTATAGAAGAAATGCATTGACCTATGCAAGAATAATTTTTTTTCTACTTACAGTTCAACTAACTCCAGAAATGTTCTGTACGTTTTCAATTAAACATTATGAATGTTCTCGCTCACTGGGTAGACCACACACTTGGGAAGAATTAGTCTTTATCTCAACTTCTAAAACTTACATTACATTAGCTCTTCATTTTTAAACAGATCTAGTTATTGTTTTGTCATCTATTATAGATTCAGCTCATTAATGAATTTAAGATATATTTTATTCCTATGTGGGGACACATACACACATAACCTTCCTTGAATTAGAATAAAGCATTTTTGTCTTCTGCTTTGCCAGTAAATAAAAACATACAGGAATTTTTTTTCCAAGCGTATTTCAAACCAAGCATTTCTTTTTCTATTTCCCTCACTTTACAATGCTTCAATGCAAAGTACATCCTGAAAAAGAGACTTAAAAAAATTAAATATTCCACATGAGCCAATACACAACCAGCTTTTCTGCCTTTCAATTTTGTTGGCAATTTTAATATTATTTAATTATTTTTTCAGTTAACTAATTTTTCTAATGCAATAAGCAATACCCAGAATAATTAATAGAAGAATATTCTAGGCAGGAAAACAAGCCATGTGCTCTGCATTACGCACCTATTTTATCACTTTATTCAAAGAAAATCTTGTCCCTAAACACTCCTTTCTAGCAGGCTTTGGTTACAAATAATCCTACAGGGAAACACCATAGCAGTTTTTCAGCATTACCTTTTCAAATTTACCCCCAAACGTTTAGGCTGCACTTTTTTGTGGAGAAGTTTAGCTATCCTGTGTTGCCTCTAGGACAGGAGCCTGCCCTGACAAGCAAGTGGCAAGAGATCTTTGCAAAAATAACTACAGCTGAGCTAGCTTTGAGCAAGGAGTCACCATCCCCGGAGGTATTTAAAAGATGTGAAGATGTGGCATTCAGGGGTGTGGTTTAGTGGTGGACTTGGCAGTCCTAGGTTAATGGTTGGACTCCGTGATCTTAAAGGTATTTCCATCCTAAAGGATTCTATGATTCTAAGTCAGCATGGGTACTGACAGACTCCTAGGTAGTCCTTTTCAGTCTCCCAGTGGAAGCATTAATCTAACATCTGTGAAGGCTTTTCAACTTAGAGATGTCTTCCATAGTATCAGAGGAGAGACTTCATGGGTCCCAGCTTAAAATTCTCTTGGCATGTCCCCAGTCACTGTTGCAATTTTAATATGGTCACAAAATACCTGATCATAGCTCTATGACTTTCTGACCACATATTAATTAATATTTGAATGTTATGAAGTGTGAATTCAAATGACAAAGACTTTGAGAAGGTAAACAACATGTTGTTGTTGTCTTTGTCATTTGAAAGTAAAAGTAAATAACTTTACTTTTTCTCAAGTGAAAGCATACTGATTTCCTTCAGAAGTTGGAAGAACTGCCATAAAACTACCCTTAAAGACTCTAGAGTGATTTGAATTAATTATTTAATCATATCGGTTTTATGCCAGTTCCGCTGGGAATCTCATCAGATCGATACAATTTACATATAGTAAACTACTTTTTAAAAAAACACTAGTTTTTTCAAAGAAACAAGAGTAAAATGTAGAAAAAATTATAGAACATTCCCAGACACACAAAAAAAGGAAAAATATTGTAAGCTTAATTTAGTTTTTATCTTGGTTAAAAGAGGCTTACCAAACTGTTGTTTCCACCTGACTGTCATGCAGCTGTCGATTGTCTAACTGGGCAAAGAGAGGAAAAAGAACCTGGATCCCTCCAATGGAATGAATTGCGCTGTGAATGGAGTGGGTTACAATAGCTTTCACATCCTAAATATATAAAATAAAGGGAAAACCACAATTAATCTCAATTTTAAAGGACAATTAAAAATATAATTTTGGAGCACTTTAACACCAAATTGAGTGCAGACTTTTTAAAACTTTGTTTCATTACTTATATTTCACTTATAACCACTATATTTAAAGGCAAACATTAAACAAAAAATTTTCAGTATCCTGGAAAACTGTGCCTTACGGAGTGCTCTGTATTTCTTACAGAATATTTTTTTTCTTGCTTTAGAAAGTGAGCAAAGAAAGAACAGTTTAACTGAAAGTTATATTAAGAGCTGACAGAACACAAAATAACAATCTCTATACACTAGCATGCAAATCCTCTGTGTGATGTTCAGCTGACAGTGATCACAGAACATCAGCTTAGCAGCACAAACCTGAAGCATGAGAGCATGGGGGGAGTGTACAAAAATTGAAGGATTCTCCTTTGGTGAGGATTCAAGGCATAGCTGAGCATCAGTGGCCTTCGCATTATAGGTAAAAGCGATGCTACTTGCGAGTTTCCCATCATACAGCACTTGTTTATGGTGCTCAGCCAGATGAATGTCACTCTCGGATTTAAATTTGAATGTGCTCTGAAAAAAACCAACAGTTTTACAAAGTAATTAGTTTAGATAAATTCCCTGCCAAAAAATGTGCAAAAAAAACCCATTGGACTTGAGAGGGAATAAATAAATTACTAAACTTTGCTTGCATTTACCAGTAGCCTAATGCTACCGAACAATGAGATTTTTTATTTACTCTGCACCTCATCATTGTGTCAACACAATATTTGGTATTTTATGTATTATCTCTCCTTTCAGCATCAGTGTTTACAAGTTTTAGAAGTAACTATCTTTAAAAAAGTCACATTAAGTATCCATAAATATGTTAAAATAAAAATTAAGCAAAAACACATTAAAAATAAAGAGCAAATTAAATGCCTTGTATTTTAGTTTACATAAACTCACTCAAATTAGAACATAAAATGATATACCATGTTGATTAAAGGAATAGTTATTTTTGAACAGCATTAAAAACCATGCTTCATTAACAGTCAGGAGTATATATGAACAAGCTACTTATACTAAAAAAAATCCAAAATAAATCATAAATGCCATATTTCACACAAATTATTCTCAGATTCACAGCTTTTCTAAGGAAGACTGAAGAATGTAATTGTTATTTTTAAACATATCATGATTCACATCTGATCTAAAACTAAGTTTTCTGGCAACACTGACAAATCAATAAGGCTCAAGAAAATAGATTTCTGTCTTTCTGCAAAGCATTGTCAGATTTATTTGGCATGTAACTATTGCATACAACAATCATTTAACAGTGGCAAAAAGCCAAATAGTAGTAAGTAACACAGTAACACAGTGCAGTGCTGAACTGATATAAGGAAAGCAAATTTTATAGAAATGACCACAATTTAATGAAGATATCTATCCATCTATCTATAAAATGTTATTTTTAAAATATTTACCCAGTTTAAAATAATTTATTTCTGATGTTATATGTGAATCATTTCCCTTGCTCTCACTGCATATAGTGATCACAATTCTCTTTATGCCTTCAGTCCTATCAAATCTTCCCTTTCCCTGCCAGTATGAAATCCTGTATCATGAAACTATTGAAAGTACCATAACTGGGGTTTTTGTTATCCATGTTAGAATTAAAACAGGAAACTTACCAGTTTATCAGCTACTCTTTCCAAACAAATTAGAGGTTCCTACTATTTATGTAACCCCATAAATCATATTCAGCCTTTGTAGAGCTCTCAGGGCTGCTACAAACCCTGAAAAAGTTTTTATTACAGCCAAAAAATGGGAAAGCACATCTGCTCAAGTGACTGACACATGGCAAAATAAGGTCTGCTGACTGGCACCTCTTTGTATGTGGGCCATAAACTGAACAGACTGGCCACCTGACTGGAGCTGCAGGAGAACCCTTGGAGCACATCTGTTGGTCAGCACTGTCCCAACCTTGGTGATGCCTGGCAGAAGGGAGGCTGCAGTGCTGACAACGTACAAGACAAATGTACCATGACAGAAAACACAACTGGAAGGGCAAATGTATGTGAAAACACAACTGAAAGGGCAAGTCTGTGGTTCAACCTGCATTTGACAATGAAGCTGCATTAGGAGGGCTGTTGCAAATAGGTGGAGGAAGGTGTTGCTTCCCCTCTGCTTAGCACTGGTGAGGCCACACCTGGAGTTCTGGGCTCCCACTGGGAGCCATGGACTTACTGGAGAGAGTGCAATGAATGGTCACTAAAACACGAAGGGACTGAAGAGAGGGATCTCTCGTATGAGGAAAGGCTGAGAGAGCTGGGACTCTTCAGCCTGCAGAAAAGAAGCGGCAGAGGGGACCTCATATATAAATAACAGAAGGGATGTCAAAAAGAAGATGGAGTCAGACTCTTCTCAGTTGTGCCCAGTGGCACAAGGATACAAGTCAATGGGCAAAACTGGAACACAGGAGGCTCCCTCTGAACATCAGAAAACACCTTTTCACTGTGAAGGTGCCCAGCAAGGTGATAGAGTCTCTATCTTGGGACATATTAAAACACTATCAGGACATAGTCCTGGGCAACTGGCACTAGGTGACCCTTTTTGAGCAGGGAGGTTGGACCAGAGGACCTCCAGCTTCCAGTTGCTTCCTACATCTTCAACCACTCTGTCATTCTGCGATTTGCTTTTGGGTTAGGAGTCCGTTTTGTGGGGAAACTCCCAGTGATCCCCACTTATTACTCTGTTCATACTGCAAAGCTGTTCAGAACCAAAGAGACTTCTTTTAGGCTGAAACTCAAATGTCCTGCAACTGGTGGTATTTATTCAGCCCAAAGGATCAGACTACGACAAATCCAAGGTAAAAACACCAATATAACACACTGTGGGTATTCAGTCCTCAGCTAAATGTTTTAATCTAGAAATGTGTTCCTATTGTGCTACACTACTTACTGACAGAGAAATTCCCAGAGAAGGAATATTATGCTTAGAACTTGAGAGCTGGCTCTCTGTTGATATGGCTGCCTACATCTCACTTATCAGGAATGACTGCTACAGATTACAGATTTGTCATGAGGAAGGTGACACGTATTTCACCCCAGAGGGCATTTTAACTATATATAGAAATCTCCGTGCACTTTCTTCAGAGGAAAAATAATTTAGTTATTTCATTGATTTCCAAAGATATCTACATGATGTATGTACTGTATTTCAATGTTTTACCACATGAAAACACTTATTACCCTGAAAATCTTTCACGCCTCTCAGCTTTTTCAGATTCCAAAACTCATACGGTTTTTCCACCATACAGTTTTTCATAACTTTGCTGCTTAAATATGTCAGAGTGTTTCAACACAAAATCTTATCATTTCATTACCATGAAATTTTGCAATGTTCTAAACTGCTTAAGTTAAATCAGTTTTATACACAAATTTTGGCATTAATCTATCTCCTAGTTGTCAGTGTTTAATATGCCATGAGAATTTATCAGAGATCACTATTTGAAAGTCAGACACAAATAAGTCATGAATCAACATAATACTGCCTCACACTTTTTTTGAGCAAAAAGCAAGAATTAAAGGAACATTCTGCCATTAAAGCCTAACAAAAGTGATCATAAATTGGAAATTCTGGTCTCCTACCTAAAAGAGTATTATAACAGAATGGAAAGAGAGGCTACGAATTCTGATATAGTATTCTGATACTCCTTTATTACTAACATTGATCCACAGAAGGAGAAAAGAAATTAAGTATATGCATATTGTACTGGGGACTTGGGAAAACACATCCACAGGAGGGTAATAGAGGCTGTTGTGCATATAAGCTCAAGTTAGTGGTCACTGAAGGAAAGCAACTCTGAGGTCTGGCACAAACAGCGTGAGGGCATCAAGACAGAAAAAAAGACCTTTGGATTTAACATATTCTATATAAGGTAAAAATATATATACAGGATCCATATAAAGTATGTTTGTTGCTCCTACGGAAATAAGAAGGATCAGAGAGAGATGAGAATTACTCCAGCACTGTATTCTCCAGTAAAAGAATCTCTGCTTGATCAGGAACACTGTCAAATACCAGCAGCTCTCCCCCTTCCTCTAGCAGCAAGACTGCAGCTTTTTGATTTACTATTCACATTTTGCCCCTGTAGGTTCAGCAATCACACATAAAATATCATCTTGTACTATATAATTGGTTTAAGTGAATTTAAATTTTCAATGCTATTTTGTGTGTGTGCATGCATGAGTGTATTCTTACTCCAACCTTCTTCTGTGACAAAAAGATTGATATTGCAGCCCTGATCAAGAGCAAACTCAGATGCAGAAACATATGGAATAATCTGATAACTTGCTTTGAAATGCCTGTGGGATGATTAAGAGGAGTGGCACAGATTTGACAGGGCTATTAGAACAGGGCTTTGAGAAACATCCTTTTATAAACAGCACCAAACACTGCTATCAGATGCATCTCTTCCTCTCACATTACCTCCCTTGCCCCTCCATTCTGTTTATCAGCCCCTCGGGATCCCAGCGCAGACAGGCTTTCCTCTCTGCGCTGCCTGGAAACAAGGATGGGCAGCAGAGAAAGCGCAGTGAGACCAAGGATGCTGCTCTCATTTCCTTTTTCTTCTTCAATATCTAACAACTGAAAAAGTGTCCATGGAGTGGGTCAAAGTCCTGTTCAGCAATGGCAAGGCTCAAAATGAGCATGCTTTATTAGAAATAAAACCTGGGAATGCAAATACTGAATCACAATATGTTTCAACTAAATATAGTTTTAAATTTCAAGATACACTATGAATTAATTTGGGAAGACTTAATGGGGAAGAGACAAATCACATGGTTCTATTGCCAATGTATTTGCCTCTCTTCCTCTCTTAAAAATGTGATTATGAGTAATTTCTTTGCAATAGCTACTAAGAGTGCCAGTTTTTCAATATTGCTGCTCATACAATGTAACATTTTCTCGTTAAGAAAACGCCTTTTGCTACAAGTGAAAATTTAGTATTTCAAACTAAAACATCTATTTGCCTAACAAATAAATGTTTATATTACGGCATGCTTGTTATAACCAAATGCACTCATAAGAACATGCTGAGCAAGATCAGCATGGAAGTATTATGATCTGCTTCTATGTTACTACACTCTGTATAAGCATGTCATGTGCAATAAATAATATAAACACTATAAATAAATATAAAACTATTTGATGTGCATAATAAGTAAGACTTATTTTAATGACTTCTCTAGTCAGTGCTAAAACCTGTTGCTTCTACCTGCACCACAGAACAAGCACAGACAAGGTGCAATGGATTAATTTTTATTTGTAGATCAAGCTCTCCCTTTTCCTGAACTTCGGGGCTTTGGTGTCATTTGCAACATTATATACTATATATATTCACAGATATGTGCAAACTGTCCTGTATGCTGGTAGACTATAGTAATTTTTCTGTATTCCAGAGGTTTTAATGGCAGTCATTGTAGATCAGGGGCATTATGAATGACTGTGAGGGCAGCTGAATAAGAGGCAAAATCATAGTCTCTTCTCATGAACAAAGTAGGTAGAGGGATGGTCGCTTCCCCTAAAGAATCAGATCCTCAGATATAATGGACCAAAGTATGAATTGTAAATCAAAGGAACTGCCATATGCTGTCATAGGAAAGAAAATAGATCTTTATGAAGACATTTTCCAAAAATTCTCAACAATTTTCAGTAAGCCTTCCTTGGGAGAAAAAGTTTGGCACAACTGGAGTTCACAATTCATCTAGGGTCTTTCTAGGAAAAGTTGAACAGTTGATTTTCCCTGCTGGCTAACAGGTCCAACAGTTAGAATGAACAGGACATGTAGTGAACTACTAAAGAAAAGTTTCTGAAAGGCCAGTTTGCATCAGCAAGTTGGGTAAGAGCAAGAACATAGGCCTCTAATATTCAGCAATACAAGCTACATGTCAGTTGAGGCTCCCTTAGACTATTAAATCCCATACTGAAGTATTCTGAACTGGTGGACCTTTGCACCAGCATGGAATCTGAAAGAATTTACAGAAATACCCTTAAATGAGATATGAAACAGGCAGGCTTTGAGTGAAAGCTACAGTTGGTGCCCTGGAATCTCTAAATTGCAAGACATGGTTCCTTTTTTGGTTGTGAGTAGGTCTTGCATTGGAACACGGTCAAAAAAAAGTCTTTTGTTTTGTCTTATATTTTCAGGGAATAAGAAAGTCAAAGAAATAAATGTTGTTATTTCTAGGGTATTGCTCTGGGAGCCTGTTCTTTTTAACTGGTATTAAACAGTAAAATATACTTCCAGATTTTTAGACAAGGAAGAAAACCCTTGAGAGAGCAAGGGGGCAGTAACTGTGCTGCGTACATGACCCAAATCTAAAAACATGATACACAATAGAAGAATTTTCCCAAAATATTAAATATCTGACATTTTAAAAAAACACTAAGAAGCTACAGATGTGCAGAAATGTAGTTTAAGGGAAGCCTATGAATCAAGCAGGGCAATTTGACAACTGTAATAAGGTTAGTGCAGTAACTACTGGAAATGTCATTTAACATGAAAGCTCATATCCCCTTCAACACTCAAAAAATATTACATAATAATTTTCACTTCTTGAAACACACGAAAGCCTTATTCCCATTTGATATGACTTTAGTATGCTTCTGCATACTGAAATCCAATAATTTAATAAGTTTTACTACATATATTATTAAGAAGTATAAGGCTACGTTAATTTCTTTTGTATGATGAAAAAATATTTGCAGAAATATTTATCCAAACTAAACACAGTATTAATTTTGGAATAAAATACTCCTTGTTTCCACAGGTTATCACAGACTTTTCTTAACTGACTAAATATTTTTAGTTTCAAGGCAGATTTTAACCATCAACCACATTCAACAGACTTTGTCTTCTCCAAGTAATCCTGACATATACATGGTTATTTACCCTACACAGATATATACTATAAAAGATATTTCCAACTGTCTCTGTCATACAAGTGCTAGCTGTAATCAAATTATTAAGATCATGCACTTTCAACACACAAAATTAATATTTTTAGAATCTAGATGTTGATTTTTACTTGTGGCTTTTAAAATTTTTTATTTTCAGAATAAATGATATATACTGAAAAACTGAAAGTCTACTTCAGATGAAACCACAAATTTCAAAAAATTAGAAAAAAGAAAGCTTGTGAATAACTGATAGTATAAACTGAAATTCAATATTGTTTACCTAGACTTAGATTAATTTTCAAGTATTATCCACTAAGGAGTTCCTGCAGATTTCTGCAAAGTATCTGTGTTGTTTTCCTTGATGAAATAATACTATACACAGCCATTCTAAGACATAATTTCTGACTAGAGATCCAGGTTTATGCATGCACCATTAATTTGTCCAATCTGTCCCCTCAACGTTAGTGACAAAGCATGAGTAAAAAGCTCAACTTTTACTTCAACAGGACTGTCTGAAACCATGCATTTGTACAGAATTGGTTTACTATGCCTTCTTTAATGTTAATCTGCCTTAACTCAGGTTTTTAAACACAAACAGCATAGAAGAAATTTATTTCTCTGGTATTCAGTGCACCAAACACAACATTTCTCTAACCTGATTATGATCCAAAGTGATAAATTTCACATACAAACATGTTTCAGCTGTGCTTTGAACAAAACTTTCAAAAAGATGGTAGAAAATTAGGGTTAGTTAGGATACTTGACAAAATAGTCTTATGTTGCTGCAAACAAATCACATGACAAAATCTACGTGATCCTAAGGATAGCCACACGCACATATATCTTCCAGCTATATCTATCAATCATTTTCTTTTTCCAGTTTTATGCTTCTTAAGATCTGGTATTACCTTATATCCAGGTCCTAACTGATGTATTGCAAAAATCTGTGCTGGGTTGAGTGCTTCAGTGAACACATATACTGCTCCAAGCTGGCCGCAGAACACTCTATTTGCATCGGCAGTCTCCGAAGATCCAAGAAAACATTTATCATAGCTCTGTATCAGAAAGAGGCAGTTAATAATGAAATAATATTAATGCACAGCTACTGAAGCCACAAATAAAGGGAGGCTGTAATTTGAAAGATAAACCAACCATTATCAATCTTTTATTACTTCCCTGTGGTGAACAACTTCATTTGGAATATGGTAGCATTAATTGTTTTAGAGGTCCATATGAGTGGCTGCTGGGATTTGTTTTCTATTAATTGGTCAACATACAACAGAGAAAATTAGAATAGTATGTTCAAGTACAAAATAATGCCCCCTATTGCCTTCTAGGAATATGAAACACTTGAAGTTCCCTGTAATTGTACTCAGAACTCCTACTGCTAATATATGAGAACACATGCTGAAATGCCCTCTTCTTTCACTCTTCCGCCAATAGAGCTAAACACCTCTAGCAGAAAAAAAAAAGAAACAAATACAGATTTTCTAATTTGTAGCTGGTGCAGTTTCCCTCTCTCACCACAGCCTATAATGAATTGGTTTGACCGCAAATACTCTTCTGCCTTCTTCTATTACTCACAAGAGGTTTTTTTCATTCTTTCTTCCAAAAACTATCCCTCCCTTCTGCTGTTCTCCATCTGTCCACAACCTATTATTTCAGATTAGAAGTAGGTTTTTGTGGCTGTTTTGCAAGGATTTGGTTAAGTTTTTCAGGTGCTTCCAAAAAAACTTGTCTAGAACAAAGACCTGAGAAACCAGAAAACATGATGCAGCACCAAAGGACAACAGGAGGAAGCTCAAGGATCTTTGAAGGTTATTCTCTCAGCTTCCTTGAGTCAAATGTACTTTATTGAATGGAAACAAGGCTCTGACCTCACTTTCTGATCTGAATCAGCAATCCAGTAGAACCTGCTTTTTCATCTGGCTTGACTGCAGAGTTTTACCTTAAGGAAAACTTTTGACTAGAGAATGAAATCAAATATGGTGAACTGTTACAGCAACTGGTCTAGATGGATAGGCTATTAACAAGGAAAAGGGGACTCAGGTGTAAGGACAGACAAAGATCTGGAGCTCAGCTTTAAGAACAGTTGAGAGGATGTATCCAGGATTTTATCTTTGATTTATCCTCCTTTAACTTACCTCTTTTAATTTTTTTCCTTAGGATTTCTATTTTTTAAGCAATATTTTTGACAAAATTAAAAAACTTTTGGCAAAAACCCTACACTAAAATTGATTCATAAAGTTATATCCAGGAAGTACAGTGCAAAAGATGGGTTAATAAGACCCTTTTGACTCCTGGTAAACCTAATGGCAAAATTTTATAAAAATTTTCAGTTACTTTATTCAAGTCCTACTTAGCCTTGAAGGCTTTCCTGACACTGCACCATTACTGTCAGAAAGTATTACATCAATTAATGTTGAGCAATTGCCATTTTCGACGGTTATTTGAGGAATTTGTCCGAGCTACTGATGCCACTTTTTTCCTAGTTGATACTTAAATATTCTGAGACTACATTCTTGCATATTATAAGGTTATTCTCCTGGATTCCTCTAGTAATCATTAATTGTATAACAGCTATTGGAGCTCTCAACAGATTCTGAGTTCTAATTATAGTTAAGTTCTAGATTTGTTAGCCTGTAGTAATTTCCTGTTCTTTTTTCATTCTTCCCAGTTTACACTTTCTCATTTCTGGCACTTCATTCTTGATTAGGTGATTCCATTATTTTTAATTGGAGGGGAGGGCTAACTCCTGATTTCCTGGTAATTTTATCCACTTCTGTTCCAGATGCCAAGCAATCTGTAAACCTGATTTGTTAATTAATTTATTTAGAAATCAGTACCCAGTACTCATAGCTCATTTCGTCTTCCTCTAATTATCTCACGTTTCCATGGTTTTAAACCTGACAGACACCAAGTTTGCTTGCCTATTTTTGTACATCCCTGGTGGTATGTCGTTAACAACTCCAAGATGAAGTGATTGAAAGATCTACTTCACTCAGTCCCTTGACCCAAAACCTCCTATTTTATTTAAATTTAAAAAACTAAACTCTTGGCACTTATGGACCTTGTTATTTAAGGACTAAACTTCATCCTTAATAATCTTGATAGTTATAAGCCTTTTTTCAAATGCAGTACAAGTGCTACTGATGTTATCAACCTGTCGGCTTTTCATCACTTAAACTTTTTTAGATCCTTCTACAGCTTCCTTATTCTACAATGGAAATGCAAAGTTCTGTTATAGATGCCAAGACATCATCAATTCATCTTCATCCAACTATCTGAATAAAATCTTCCACCAAACTTCCACATCTCCATACTCTACACCTTGAAGAGAAGTTTTATGTTTCTTCTGCCACTTCCCTAACTGGAGAAAATTCCTAATCATACAGCTGTAATAGTCAAACTCTCCAATTTAACTTCCATCTCAAAGTGCATTTGATATAAATAATTAACTCTATAAGGCATATGGAGCTGATCCTGAATACTGAGCAGCTTGTGGCTGCACACATGTGATTATGTTATACCTTGCCATGCATTTCACTTCACCTTTTTGCCATAATCCCCACCTATATTTACCTCTTGGAAGACAAGCTCAGTAAGTCCTTTATTACTAGCTGCAGTATGTTGTTTAGGACATGAACACAATAAATATTGGCATTCCTATTGTTTTTATATTTCATTACATAGTAACAAAGAATTTGGAGCCAAAAATGGCTCTATGAAAACAGTGTATCAGCAGCATTCAAATTAGAAATAGCTATACAAAGAAGTTTATAACGTCTTTCCCTTTTTCATCCAAATTTGTATCCTCCCTCTAAAATTTGGGTGAAACATACTGCAAATATTTAATACATGGAGGCTCAATAAAATGAAAATGTATCTCTTAAGACAACATATATTTGTGAACAATGCAGATCTGAAGCTGTAATGCATACATCGTGTAATATCCGATATCCGCCTGGACGCTTAACAGAAATAGTTAAGAACCCAGTAAATTCATGGCCTTGTATAAAAAAGAATGAATTATAAGAAATACAGAAAAAATAATTAAAACAAATAAATAAATAAGCCTTTTTCTTGGATTTCCACTGTTTTTGCCACCTCTAGCTTTACTTCCATGTCTCCCAGACTACATATGAAAATTGTAGACTGAGGTATTTTTCAGTTCTTTCTGAGATACAAGAGGTAAATTTCAGGTATTGAAGAAAAATATTAGAGAATGGTAATGCAAAATCAGTCAGGGAAAAAATAAAATAAATTCACAATCTCTACCAAGACAAAATCTATGCTTAAAAAAGTTATATACAATTCAGGCCCTTAATGTTAAACTCAATAACGTACATTTAATGCATGTTTTACTAGTCTAAAAATATGTTTAATCATAATGCATATTGTTCAGTAGTAGATTTGACACAGTGAGCAAATGAAAAATATCTTGTCATCAGTACACTAGTGTTTTTAACTCTAAATCTTGATTATTTTACAATGTTCTTCCATAAGAAAAGACTGAAAAGTCAGATGCACTTAGTCAACAATACACAGCTCCTGACCTTTTCTGTTCTCACTGTTTTCACAACTTGTACTGTTAAATCTCTCAGTGTAAACTACATAAATACTTATGCTCAACATGGGATGTAAAGAAAGAATAATGACTGGTTGACCTATGTAGTGTTTTCTTTTCCCCCAAACCTATTATGGTAGGGTATTTTCTTGTCATCTTGCAGGATACTAAAGCTATATCCAGCTGTAAGGGTATGAAGGTAGACGTTAACAAATAAGGTGGATAACTGCTCAAGACTTTTCAAGGGAAGACTTCTAACAACTCAAACTTTATATGAAACAAGAAAATTTTAATACAGTTAAAACAAGAGCTTCTCTTCCTAGATAATGCAAAATAGTAAGAAGCCTATGTACACAGTCCCCTATTTTCCCTTTTATGTATTTTATACATTTACATTCATACAGCTTTCCTGGATTTCTTGAACTTTCTATTCTACTTCCTACTATTGATAAAACAGATTTTTGTTATTAAAAACCAGAGAGCTAATGATAATCAGTGTCTTTCATAGCTTAGCCTATTCTCCAGTGGACAAAATAAAACCTTAGCACATATTTAAGACTTATAACAAAATATCTAAAGCTTGGTGAACCAATTTCACCCTAAGAAAAGATTGTACTTTTGTTGCGTGAGAAAGTAGAAAACAATACAGCAGAGAAAATACAAACAGAAGGAGCAGCTCCTCCTGCTAAGCATTTGTCATTAAGGATTACAGATCCCCATACCATATAATCAGCAACCCAGGCCAGATCCTCTGAGACCTCAGCTGGCTTTTCAGTCATCACATTCTACCTATCACAAAAGTGTTTATATTACCAAGGAGAAACCATGTTCTGCAAAATCTGAAAGGCTAGCCTCTTCTTGCAAGTAGAAATGCTACCAAAAAACCCAAAGAATGGAAATCAGAACCTTTGGAAGGCAGAGCTCTCCTGCTTTAATTAACATGTAATATTTAAACTCTTCCTTTGAAATCCAATTTTGCCTCTAGAATTTAGCAAAAGACAGTTCATTTCCTTAAGTACAAAAAGGCTTCCTTATCCCTTATAGCAGTCAGAAAGAAATGAGAATCATATTATAAATAAAAAATAACAAAAGCCTAGCAAGTTGATGAATCAAGAACCTCTGAAATGCTATCACAGATTTAGCTGAAGGCAAAACACAAGAAAATAATTTTTTTCTGCCTTTCACAGCCAGAACTTTGAGCCAGGAAGAGCAATATTTTCTGCATCATTAGGCCTACGCTCTCAAACTTTCTGAAGTTGAAGGTACAGAAAGAGACCACATGTACAGAAAAAACCAAAAAGTCAGTAATACTACATTTTATTAAGCAGATGAATAAGTAAGAATAAAAGAGAACATTTAAAAAAGAAAACCTGCAAAGATCTTAAGAGAAAAAATGAAGCACCTTTTTTTTCTTTTTTTAATTAACCTGAAAATGAAAAGTGATGAGAAAGGAAAAACAATAAAATCTTACATCATTCGTGTTAACGTGCCAGGCCATGTCACCATAGGATACCAGCTGACCATTCACGTAACAGCGTATTTCACTGTTTCTCCACCGATTGTAGATGTGTACAATGCTTATCATGTACCACTGGAAAGACATGAAAAATCAGTACACAGGGGCAGATTTTGTGCTATAAAACATAAAGTTAATGAATGGCATATAAAATAAGAGACCAGTCTCATAAACTTACACAATCAGATGAATCCTTGCAAACACATAAAATTGAAATTCAAGTCAATGGGACTTCAAGTCCAGTCAATAGAACTGTGCCTAAACGTAATATTGTACCTACCTGCATTCCTTTATGGGATTAGAGGTGAAAATGCATACATACCATTTAATTTCAACAGTGCAATTTAATTTCAACACTATTCTGTAAAAAAATCACAGCTGAGTTTTGATAGGAAATCTAGAGCTGTGCTCTTACCTGAACAAATTCATATCAGACACCTCTGTCTTTGCATCACAGCTGTCTATCAGAAATTATTAAATAAATAGAAAAAGTTTGCAATAGCAAATTTTACAACCCAGTTTCAGATGTCATTCTGATTGTTTGCTTTGATATTTTTCTGCTATTCTTTACCATTCCACTGATTTTTGGACAACTTTCATATCATTAAAAATGCATTAAATAATCAAACAGAGAAGGCATCACAATTAAATGCTTCCATGTACAACTATGGTGATCTTTACCATAATTCGTTTAACAGGAATCATTATGTCCATGACAAGCAAGTTCAAGAACTCTGGAGTCTTCTTGCTTGGGGACATCCAAAAGGTAACTGGACAAAATCCAGAGCAACCTGATCTAGGTGTCCCTTTTTCAAGCAGGGGGAGAGACCAGATGGTCTCAACACATCCCCTTCCAATCTTATTGACTCTGTGAAAATGTCAGCCTGTCTTAAAAATACTCTTTTGTATTCTAATAATTTGGAATAATAATTGACATTTTCATGATCATCCCTTTTTTTTGGTATCTTTTTCAATTGTTATATTTTGATTTCCATGTTCAGATAAGTCCCTCTTTTTCAAAGTAGAGAACTTCTGCAACATTTGGGGCTTGTTGACTCTCTTCCTGACCTGGGATAAGTAGATACAGAGCCTACTAATATAAAATTCTGTCTCTCTGTATCAGAGAAAATAAAAGTAAATGTTTTCACGTGTTGATTTTTATATTAGACAAAGCACAGAATTATAAACAAAAAAATAGCACACAGCAAAATACATTTTGACTATAAGCATTACAGTAGTCATCAAATTGAACTGTATTCTGTTACATGTCCATAATATCTCTAGAGATGAAAACACATATTTTTACACATCTGTTTCCAGGTATTAAAAAATATTTTTTCATTTTTTCCTCCTTAAAACCTACAGCTAACAGAAGGTAGAAAAATACTGCTGATCATACAGTGATACTTTAGAGTATGTAATTTCTTGCATTTCAAAGCAAATAGACTTGTTGGGCAATACTGGATTAAAGAAGTACTGCTCCAGATTTGGCTTCTGAAGTCATGTATGGCAACTCTCTTTTTTTTTTCAAGGAACCATGAACAAAGTAATTTTTTTAAGTCACTCTCAACCTCAAAAAAAAATCAAAAAACCTAACTCAAAACTCACTAAGCAAATTTCATTTCCCATTTTGCAACCATATTCTATTTAAGGAAGGAACACTGACCATAAATTCAACAAAATATTCATAACTCAATGTCTAGACATGTAACTGCTAATCAGAAACTCCATGTAAACCACATGACTAGAGCTTCCCTTTCCTCCTTACTGCTTTTCCAAAGCTCCACATAACCCAATATAAATCTCTCAGAAAAATACTCCCGTGTTCTCATTCCTTCAATGGTTAATTTACCAATAATCTCCACCAAGTGAAGTTGATATTAAAAATTTTCATCCCAACAGCAGGCATTCTTTGTGCTGGTTCTATGCAAAGTTGTGCCTTTTGTGTATTTATTCACATTTCCAGGTATGACACCTTTGTAGCAGAAATTAGCTGACAACCCCTAAGCCCCAGGTTTTATCTATTTTTCTGTCTGTGATTTTTCTTTTAAAGGGCTTTAAAACCATTTCTGAAAACACATCAATTTGTAAGACTGTCTCTGTGTGTAGCTACAGCTTAATAGATGACTCATTCATTTGGAAACAAATAATTAATTACTTTTTTTTAACACTGTCCACAAAGCCTAGGAACATTTTAGGAACTAAAATGAGCAATGCTCTTGGGAGAGCTTTGTTGTTCACATCAAAATTTAGGAAAATGATATAAACTTCTCATTATAATCTTTTTTTCCCCCACGTTAACCCCCATACATGCACATGCAACTGCTTTTAGTTTGAGCCTCATTTCTTTCATGCAACTTTTCTGAATCTTTAGCATTGCTGCTGCGTCAGACCACTACCTATGTCTGTTACTCTGAACCACAAGGCAAGTTCTAAAACAACCCCTGAGTTCTGAATACACATGCATACACACACATGCACATAAAGTCTATCCTAGCTTGCTACCATAACTAATCCAGTAAAATGCTGCTTTTTTGCCCTCCTACCCTTGAATTAACTAAATTTACATCTTAGAAGGCAATATATTTTTAGCCAGGAAAGTATTCAAGTGTTAAAAAAGTGGTTTACTCTTTGTCTCGCATTTGTCACTATCAATCTAGACAAAATGAGTAATGGTGGTTTTCAAAGCTAATTCCTAAATAGAAGATGACAAACTCCACCAAGTCCATGATGCAGTCTTAGCAACAAGAAAATAAAAGTCCATCTGAGATTTCTGCTTGCTCACTTGATTCATATCCTTCCATCACTGTATTTTAATGAATATAATTCTCTTATGACATCATAACATAATTTTTTCAAGGTTTTCAGATGAGTATAATGCCTAAAGGTCTTCAGAAATCCACACAGTGTGTATCAACTGGCTCACAAACTTGTTCTTATGCAAAGTGAGAATCTTTAAAATAATTCAGTGGAAGCAGGGGAAAAAATTCCAGTGCAGCAGTGCATTGTTTTGTCCCAGATACGTTTATCTATGTGTTTTCTAATCATTCCTTTACGTTTTCCTAGCTTCTATCACAATTTGATGGCAAAGAAATCAAGCGTGATAATATCTAATTCTAAATATCAGAAAACACATTTTCTAAAATTTCTATTATTTTCCATCTAGAATTCCTTCGGAAAAAAAAAAAAATTATACCCCAATTGCAATTTTGGGAAATTTTGCATTCAAATTTCTTTGGAACTAGGGGGTGCCTACTCTAAGGTTCTTGAAATTAATTACTATGTCTTATATAGATTTCTATATCTCTTCTATTGGCATTTAAATTTGAGACACTTCCTCTGACTCATCCCCATTGACTCATCTTGTAGTAAACAATGATGGAATTAAATGATTTAGCTTTTTTGCCATGTTAATATATTCTTCAAGGTTTCCTATTAAGCCTCAGTCATCTAATCGGCCCTATGAACAAGAAAAAAAAATGACTTGTCTAATAATTTGCATAGAATTTGCTATAACTTGTACTTTTCTAAGTACTATTCATTTGGATGCAACTTCAACTTCCTGAACAACTTCATTTTACTTACAGTGGTCTGTACTTTGCTATTTATCTATGCTCAGGTACATTGTAAGCAGCTTTTAAACAGTCTATTGGATTTTTTGATTAATGGTGTATTTGCTCTTAGTCTTTTGTATTTTTGCATTTAGGCAACCTCTCTAGCACTAGCAAACACTTTTTTTTTTTTAAGAAGGAAAGGCAGATTTTTGCAGTTCCTTTGAAAACAAAAACCACAAATCCTGCATATCCAGCATATTCTGCATTTTTCAGAACAAATTCAAGCAAGAGTCAATGTCTGAAGTCTCTGAAAGTTCCCAAAATAGATAAATCTAAATGCATGCGGTATTTAAAAGTTTGAACTCCTTTACCAGTAAGATAACACCCAGTTTATATTAGTATGCTTTCTGATCTTCTCCAATTCATCACAGATGCTATAACCATCTTTGTCACATGGCTAACAATTTAATTGAATAGTATGGTTTTCCTACTGAGCTGCTGATTTTCAGAGCACAGAAATATATAACCCTGTTATATATTGTTACAATGAACTTATTTACTTGATAAGGCTGTCTTTAATACAGGGCACCACACTATGGCCGAGGCCTGCTCCACTGTCACTCATAGCTGTAACTACTGATGGTCAAGTCCACAAAGCTTCTGATATTTCTATTATGCCAATAACCTCACTTAAAATAAGACGTTCCAGCTTCTTTCCTTTTTATGTTTTTTTAGGTTATGTAGAAGCAAGCATCCATGTATGCCTCATAACCTCTTAGTATCTACATCTCATTTATATGAATGTTCTTTGCTGATGCTGTACAGGCTTTTTTTATTATTATTTTTCTCTACCATTCTGTATCGGAGGACACTTTACTACTACACAACAAACCAACCAAGTTGTATGATCTCACACACAATTTTTCTTCAACTTTTAGTTGAAAAAAATCCTTTTTTTCCCCCTAATATTCAAAGTCAGTAATACAATTTTCTTTCACATTTATCCTTCAGTTTCCTTCCCCATATTATTTTCTCAAAAATGCACAAAGACCATGCCTCTCTGCTGTAACAAGAGCTTCTTTAGGTAGTACTAAGAGACACTTCACTACGCATTTTTTCACTGCTGAAACCTGTCAAGCTTAGTCACCAACTGCTAAGTCACAAAGTCATATTCCTACTCCACAGCACAGTACAATCAGAGCTATGAGGCATCACACACTAAGTATTTCCAGGATGTGGAACTTATTTTTGTCTCTGCTACAGTTAGTAAAGGTGTTCAGGATTAGAAACATACACACAATAAAAGCTGTTTGCTCTTGACTACACTGCTTTCCTGTTACAGTTTTACAAGAATTGAAGCTGAGGCTGAAACTCAAGGGAGGAAAAACCACTGGGGGTTACTCACACAATTTCAGTTTGGAGTCCCAAAAAAGCAGTAGACAAATTAAACATAATACTGCCAAAGCCATTTTATCTCCATTGAGATGTCAGGCTATTACACTACACCCACATTTTCTGTTTGGGGATATGATAACCAAATTTCTCCATATATTTTTATAAATGTTTACTTTTACAATATTATTAAAATACACCAATTGAAACCTAAAATAACACTCAGCACATGTCAAAGTTATAAATTAAGATTACATATTATACTGTGAATGCTATCATATGACATAGTTAACAGCAGGAAGACCTTCACATGAACGTAGCAACTCTCTGATCTGCCTACATAAAGCTTTTGACCAGGTGACTTGAATTTATCATTTTACTGTGATTCACCAAAAAATTTAAAAACCCCTCAAAACACGTTTTTCAGAAGTTTATTGAGGATGATGCTTCTGACAAAATCTGTTGCTGAAATGCCTATGTCTATAAGCAAATGTCTAGGGAATGGTACATCTGATGGCAAAAATCACACTTCTCAAGTTAGCATTTGGACAGTTAGCTGCTTTGTAAATGAGTACACATTTTTTGAATACCTATCTACACATTCAAATATTGTACAGTGAAACCAATGTCATATCTAAACAACATGAAGAAAATCAATTTTCATGTTAAACAGGATAAATTTTTACTTCTTAGGGCCAGGAATTGTATTTGACAGGTTTTATTTCCTCCACTATGCATTATGTACCTTAACAGATACATGTGAACACAAGTTCATGATGGAAAAATATATATTAAACCACTTGAAAATATATTCCGGAATATTTATCTGAAATATTTTCTAAATCTGACATATGACCCAAAGTGTATGAAGCATGAACTTTGGGATACGTGAAACTAACATGGGAGTTATATTTTGATATACTTCAGCAGATCAGCTGATTTTGATTTGAAACTGGTATTCATATAATGAGATACACATGTACTAGTATTTCAGAATTAGTCATTTTAAGTAGAACAGCAAAAGCTAAAATTTTCCAGAGTTGGCATGAAGAAAACTAGTCATATGTATTAAAAATTACCAAAAGCATATCTTGCTAAATATGAAAGACTATTTCCTCATCAACAAGTAAAGATCAGCTAGATCCCAAAAGCTGATTATCAATAATACAAAAGTTAACAATTACATTTGTTTCTAGATTCAGATGTGCTACTTTAAATTAAAATCGAACTATCATCAAAATACTTTCCTGGCTATGAAATTGAAAAAACATGAAAAAAAGAATTGATTCACTCCAATACACTCAGCAGATATATGTTTACAACTGATATGCTAGAAAAAGACATTACTTTGTTTTGAGAAAACCACAAGTTTCATGCTTGTGGAATAGTCAAAGCTACATGACAAAATTAGAATCGGTGATTTTGAACCACAAATACACACCAAGAGAAATAGTAGAACATTATGCTGATGCGTGAACAATGGCATCCCCTCCTTAAGAGATTGGTTTCTCAAAAAAAAAAAAAAAAATTCAAGCACTGAAATTCAATATATGAATTCTAAGCCAATAAAAAAAAGAAATGAGCTTCATAGCAAAATATACACAAGACTGATATCAATGACAAAAACATAATGCTTGCTGTACAGAAAAGTCAACTAACTGCAATACTGAAGGCCACAAAATCATTGTTCCCCTAGGACTACTAGGCATACAGTAGAAATAAACACTAAAATGATCTAGAGATATAATAAAGATTTACTATGAAAAATGAGAAATCCCAAAACAGCACCGACACGGAAGAAAGTTCAGAGCCTTATATCATACAGCATCAGATAATGAAACTCTAGCATTGCCAGGAAAATTTTTCAAGACCTTGGCAACAAAGTTACCAGGCACAGAATTTTCAGAAACAGCATTATGGTATTTAAATAATAGCCATTTTACAAGTACTCAAAACTCTTCTCTATCTGAAGCTAATTAAGCAGTAATTTGAAAAGCAAGCTGACTTTCTAGAAATGCTACGCTATAAATTATTACATTTTTCTTGAATTGATTCTGAACTGTAACTTTGCATGACCATTAGAGCAGTTACTTATAAACAGGAAATTATTAGTAATATGATGGCACTAAAGGGATTTTAGCCCTCCAGCCAGAAGCACAGTGTCACATCTTCAATGTTATTCTTTACTGTAAATACCACTTTGCTTACCTTGCGTGGCTGAAAGTCATACTTCACACAATGCTGGAAACCTTTGCCTTTTGACTTCAACGATGTAACTATTAAGCAGTTGCCAACAAAATGAGCAGAATACCCAACACCTTTGCTAGTGCGGAAACTGAAAAGAGAGAATTATAAATTAAATTGGGAAAACGGGAATTATTGTATAATAAAAAGGTCCAAATACTGATTTAAATTGCCATGAAAAAGAAAATAAATTTGTACCTGGAATGGTGAATCTAATTTCCTTCCACATTCTGTTTGTGGAGCTACTCACCTTCAGCAATTAATTAATTCAGGCTACATTTTAAAAATCAGTACCTTTTTTTTCCTAAAATCCAAGATAGTAAGTATTGTATCTATCGCGTTTCACCCTCCGTTTGTTAATTAATCATCATTTAAAATAACATATCTGATTAAAGCTGTGAAGAAATATCCATTACAGAACAAGTGTGAGATGCCTTGCAGTTTTGGGGGATTCAGAGAACAATGCAGCTGGTACGACACAAATTTGGATTCAAGATAATTATTATGCACAGGAATTATTTTTCAGACTTATGAATTAATTTGCTAATGATCTATGAAGTTTTAATCATCTGAGTTGTGGATTTATTTTCATTTGTCAAACGGATAAAGGACTGCAATTTTAAGAAAGTAAGCTTAACAAGGATTTCCAAGCTTTCTTGTGACAAATATCATAAAGAAAGATAACGCAAAAAGCTCATACATTTCTCCACTTATATTTGAAATCAAAAGCATTTTAAAGAGCAATTCCGGACTTTTTAAAAAAGCACTTTGCAAAGGTAACTGGTGAAAGTTCATGAATGACATTCACAGAACAATTTAAAAAGGGCAAGTCCGTATCTACAGCTATGCTGCTTAATCCCTTCTGAAAAGCTAAGTACAATGAAGACCAGTTTGCTAACAATAATATGGAGCAAATTTATACAGCTCCTAGACTTTTCTTTAATAATAACCAATGCCTGGAATACAAGGTCTAGATGGTGAATTTCATCTATGAATTCTGAAATGAAGCTTTGCAAATATAAGAAAAAAGACACTACTAATTTTAAGCATTTGTACAAAGTCCTGTAGACCACTAATTAATACTTTCTCATTCTCTTAATGTAGCTAATTTATAAAAATAATTTTATGTTATTGCAATAATAATGCTTTAAATGGTTTCTTTGTTTCAAAAATTTTCTTCAAACACTTTTACTAGTTTTTTTCTAGGAATATTAAGAGGTGAGGTACATGCAAACACTAAGTTCAAATTTCATCTTCTTTAATAGCTGATAAAACTGTATATTTTTGGTCTACCCTACCACACATATACAATCATGACTTTAATATGGAAAAATTGCATAATTGTGGAACCTATTCCTTCTTCAAAAACGTACAGTTAAATCTGCATGTGTACATTATTTAAGGAGAGAATCAGATTTTCCTCTTTGCTCACTGTCAAAAAAATAGTTGATAAACCATGACCTTATGAAAAAAATAAACTCTTTACAAGATAGGTGTTGTGATTAGACCCTGAGGTGATCAGGGCTTAGACATTCATCTCCTATGAGGGAATTTGTAGAGGAGGTAAAAAAGAGACATTCAAATTCTCAAATTCTAGAAAGTCACTTTTGTTTTAATGAAATAGAATACTTTCACTAAATTTTAAAAACAGAGTAAACAGAACAGGAGTAATAACACCTATAGAGGATTTTTCTGCACCCTAATGGACCCTTGCACAGAAGTTTCTACTCCAGTCTTAAAGTATATATAGTAGATATCTTTTTTCCCCAAATTCATGCTGTGTCTTGCTCATTCATTCATCTGCTTCTCTACATTGTACACAGTTCTCTCTCCCTTCAAGCTGTTGTGCTGAAAAGGAGCATTATTCCCTGCCACTGCCTTTACTAAGAGTTTCCATAGAACTCTCTTTGCAAGAAAGGAAAAAAAAGCGCTTCTTTAATAAACATAAAATATCCTCTCTAAATAAACCTAAGACATAACCTAAGAATGAAGAGAAATATTGCATGCTGTCCATTATTACCGATCTCAACAGTAAAGACACTTCATAACACTGCCATTCCCTTTCATCTTTTGAAGACTATTTTTAACCTGGATCATGCCAATGATCTGGCTTCCACAATGACCCCATAGGCAGCTATACCCCTCAACAAAAGGAGCAGTGAACAGCCTTGTGGAAGAATATCACTCATATAAATATGCAATCTCCATTACCCATATACACAACATGCACGACCACAGCACTGAATTTTGTAAAATAAAATGAAGGGCAAAAAAACCTAAAATACAGCTCTTACAATAAGAACAACTGAATGTGTTGTGAGATAGCTTGAGACTTTGATTTATCTCCTTAGAGCCTCATGCCATTCAAAGAACTTTTCAGCAGGTAACTGCATCTCTCACAATGCCAAATTCATTTCTTAGCAATGTAAGTCATCTCTACAGTCTAAAATGGTTTTGTTTAACAGAATCCCATTCTGAAGGGTATGAAAACAATACACAGATTCACTACGTTCTGACATACGATGTCGTATTATTTGATTAGAGACGTCAAATACAATCTTTTATTTTAAATTACTGACACCCAACCATTGAAAATATCGTATTTTTACCTGATAAAACATTATTACCATTGTGTGAAATTCATCCTACTACTTTGAACTACTTTGAACAAGAGCTAGAAAGCATTTTGAGATAAAGACTATCTCTTGAAGAAATGTCTACATCTTTAAAGTTTTTTCCCTTTTCTATCCCTCCTGGTTACTGGGCTGATTTTATCACCATTATGGTCAAATCAGACTGTTCCTAAAATTTGAATCACTGAGCTGTTATGTGTGTAACTTCCTGGAGTTCAGCACACGAACATGAGACAGCAATGAAATAATGAAAAAAGTGCTCATTTCTTAGCAGGGCTCTTTGTCTTGGAATAGAATGAATGATTTTATAAACATGGAACTTACTCAAGATTTTTTTTTCCTCTAAATTAATTAGAAGTCTAATGCAACAGTAGTTAAGAAACTGAGTACTCAAATGTGTTCTGTTTCGTTCAACATTATACTATTTAATATTAATCTTCACATTTTCTTTCTTGCCAAAGGTAACATAGGCTAGGACTGGTCTCTAGGATACTGCAAAGAAATTCTCTTACCAATTACCTACATGTGCAGAACTTGCCACATCCAGAGATGAAATGCATGGAGACAACAAGAGCAGTACTGTCAACAGCCATATGTTTTTATGAGCCTTAAATTACCTCCCATAGCAGCTGGAACACAATTTTACTACAGTTTGTTCATATAACCTTTACAATTATGTTTCATTTCAGCTAGTTTCTCAAAGCAGCTACTGAATGTTATTACACTTCAATAGCAAGAGAGCATTCTTCCATCCACCGGTGGAACTGTTTAGGGATTCCAGTTTCTTTAGCTTATGATTTTATGAGCAATTTAACATATGATCATAGTAATGATATTGAGAAGATATTGATTCATTCTTGCCTGAAAGGTGTGGGTGAAATTTGCTTTCTACTAACTTTGGAATTCCACTATATGCTTTTGCAATTGTTCTGCATTATCTCTATCATCATAAGCCCTAGAGAAAGTCTGAAAATACTAGAGAGCTTGATTTTTGGTTGTTTTTTTTTTCCTTCCTGTCTCTACATCTGTAAAACTAAAATGTAGAATGCACTTTCAGAAGTTTTAGCCATTCTTCCATTTAATGCTTGTGGAAGCACTTGGATGTTTTACGGACAAAAAGCAATTACGACAATCCAGCCTCAGTTCACCTTCTAATTCTTTTACAGAACTTGATACATAATCTGAAAGAAAGCACACCTTAAAAAATAAAAAAATTTTAAAAACCCACAAAAAAAACCCACTAAAAATCAATCTTAGCATCTCGATTGATCATATCTAACTCCAGGCCTTACTTAATCATTATGTCACTACCCCTTTTTTTCAGCAGAAACAAGTAAGTTGATTTAGAGGATGGAGACTTCCCAGTTGAGCGTGCTTTAGGCTAGCCCTAAATATCTAAATTTGCAGTATCTTTATGACAAAGAATCTACACCTTATTTTTAAAGAAACATTTCTAACAATCCATTAAACTATGATGAGGATGATTATTATTATTTTACCATGTCTTATAATTGTGATAGTTAAAGTGACCATAGTTCTGTGTATCTGAAAGTTTGCGTTTTCTTATTTTGCAGTCTATCCACTGTATCGCAGATTAAAAAAAAATATTTATTATAAAATGTGTTTTCCAGTGGACAGTTCACTCCCAAGTGTTTCATGAATAGTACCAGTTTTTGCCATAGTCTCTTAAAAGAAGTAGCAATTTTTAACTGTAAATGGCATTCCAGTAATGCTTTTGCCAAGATCTCAGGAAGGCAACATTTATTATCTTCTCTGTTTGTTCAGAATATCCTTAGGAAGATCACATTACCTCTTTCAGCTAGAGAAATGAAAATGGATTTTATGGTCACTTGGTAACCTACAACAATCCTTAACATCCTGCTGTAATTTCTGCTTTCTAATATATAACTACTCATTCCATAAGCATGGCACCCGTTACACACTTCTAGGCATATGACGCTGGTTGGCTTATACTAAAATTTCTGCTACAGAATTCTTTTACCTTACCCTTTGAATCTGACTGCTCTGCCTTGTTGTTATTTTGTTCATGCAAATGTCAGACTTCTAATTTTCTTCCAGGATTGTCACACTCAGTTTATAATTGGTAAAATATCTACAATACTGTTCCAACACACAAGTGTTAACATACTGTCAGCAGCTGCTCAACATCATCCTCAGAGATAATTAAAATTATTTTTTTAGAAAAAAACAAATTGACTTACAGTTCTTGAAGCGGGGTTTAGTATGTCCCTAATAATAGAAGAGTGGCAAATTTCCTTCACATCTGGCAAATGTGAAAGCATTTCTTTGCTTCCCTTCTCCAGTTTTTAGAATCAGTTTTCACATCATGGTTGAGCTGATGTAACTTCTGTCTCACACCACAAAGACACTGCACTCACCTAAAGCCTAGAGTTATTTATATTACACATTTTCACCTAGTTAAACTGAAAAAGATATTGCATGACCAAAGAGCATGTTGAAAGAAAATAAATGTTTACTTTGGTATCTTTCTTTTGGTGGCAGTTGTATGTGACACAAGCTTTCATGTGGCAAAGTCTGAAATCTGTGTAAAGTTTAGATGGATATTTTTCCATTTTTCTAATTAGAGCTTGAGTTAATCCACTGTATAAAAATTATAAGAATTTTCATTGTTCCTGTCAGTAGTGGGGTCTGCAGGGCTACGTCTTAGGCCCTGTGCTCTTCAACATTTTCATAAATGACTTGGATGCAGGACTGGAAGGGATAAAAGCAAATTTGCAGACAGCACAAAACTGTGAGGAGCTGTTGACTCCTTTGAAGGCAGCAAGGCCATGCAGAGATACTCTGCAAAATAAGACGACTGGGCAATCACCAACCATGTGAAGTTCAACAAGGGAAAGTGCTGGATCCTGCACCTGGAATTGGGCAGCCCTGGATGTATGGACAGACTGGGGAATGAGATGCTGGAGAGGAGTGCTGTGGAAAGGGACCTGGGGGTCCTGGTTGGTGGCAAGCTGAACATGAGTCAGCAGTGCCCATGGCAGCCAGAAGGGCCAACCCTGTCCTGGGGGGCATCAGGCACAGCATCGCCAGCCGGGCAAGGGAGGGAATTGTCCCACTCTGCTCTGCACTGGGGCGGCCTCACCTCGAGTGCTGTGTGCAGTTCTGGGTGCCACAATATAAGAAAGACATTAAACTATTGGAGAGTGTACAAAGGAGGGCCATGAGGATGATGAAGATTCTGGAGGGGAAGCCGTATGAGGAGTGGCTGAGGTCACTTGGTCTGTTCATCCTGGAGAAGAGGAGACTGCAGGGACACCTCATTGCAGCTACAACTTCCTCATGAGGGGGAGAGGAGGGGCAGGCACTGAGCTCTTCTCTGCAGTGATCAGTGACAGGACCCGAGGAAGTGGCCTGATGTTGTGTCAGGGGAGGTTTAGGTTGGACATTAGGGAAACGTTCTTCACCCAGCAGATAGCTGGACACTGGAACAGGCTCCCATGTGTGAAGTGGGAACAGCATCAAAGGAAGTGGTCACAGCACCAAGCCTGACAAAGTTCAGGAAGGGTTTGGACACTGCTCTCAGGCACATGGTGTGATGAGGATGGGGATGGTCCTGTACAGGGCTAAGAGTTGGACTCAGTGATCCTGATGGGTCCCTTTCAACTCAGCATATTCTGTGGTTCTGTGATTTCCTTCTGAGATTGGTATATTCAGTTTCTTTTATGTGCATTACATTCACACTAGTTTTTCACATTTTTGGGGAACAGGTGATCAGTAAGCCATTTTTATATTCATAGATGTACTTTCCATTACCTTTAGCTAACGGGCAAACAATGCGCTCTGAGTTTAACAGATTTAATTTTTAGTACTGACGTCAGCTGAGAATCTTTACCACCAAACAGAAAATATGACAACATTCTCAGTTTACAGCTTTAAGAAATAATATATTTTAGAATTCCTAAAGAAACCACCACATTAGATTTTCTGGTTTATCTACAAGGCACATGTCTTGAATCCATGGATTCATGAATTGCAAAGCAAAAAGGATAGATGGCTTTCTAAGAGTTTGTATACAGTAAGCAGCCATTAAGATCTGTAGATATTTGGCAGGGGCAGGGGGAAAGCATGTCAGAAACCAAAAAGAATGAGAAAGATTAACTATTTTTGGGAAGTCAGAACAAACTATAACTGCAGCATTATAAGCTACTTACCAGTAGAGATAGGGTTTATCCTTATCTACATTGATATTGTTTAGGGGATCCATACGAAACCAGGTGTTAAGAGTAAACCCATTTTGATAAGGCCACTTAGCAATAGGAGGCAATGCAATTGCCTGGAATGAGGGGGAAAAAAAAGAAACAAAAAATTAGTTTTTTGAGAAATACTGTTAAAAGTAATGCCTTTCTAAAATCCTGTGCCATTCTAGATCTGTAGATCTGCTTTAACTCTCAAATATAGAAAAAATCCTTCAAATAGTGCTTTTGAATAAACGCATTACTTTTCTATCTATTTTGAAATACATAAAATTTTAACTACATAAAATCTATCGATAGAGGACACAAAATTAAATTTGTGAATGGGCAATATTAGCAGAACAAAAATAGAAAAGCTACTTCTGCAGAAATTAAACTATAAATTCAGCTTTTAACAATTACTCATCTCATCAATAAACTTAAGTATAAAATCAAATTAATCAACAGAACATAAAATAGAGATTCATTGTTAAAACTAAAACTAAACATTTCAAGGAACACCTTTGGGATATGGCTCCTGCTTCCTGAGAGGCAGTTTCCTGCCTGAAGCAGAGGAGCTGCTTGACGACAAATGGGAACAATACCTGGGAGTAGTATTACCACCACCACCACCATAAGGTGTCCTCCAACTGGAGTGACTCACATGCTACCTACACAGACTGGTAGAGATGTAATACAGTACTGGGAAGAGCCCTGTAGCTGGGAAAAAGAAGCAGCTCTCAGCAGCATATCTGTAGACTGGTTCAGTAGACTCTTGACTCCATCATACTGCCACTGAAATCTTGGATTTACAAGGAGCTTGCATTTAACTTTAAAGAGGGCCAACCTGGTATTTATCATGCCAGTTAAAAGTTATGCTGTTTCTCTGTTTGATGTAAACATTGTGCATCACACCTGAAAACGAACTCAGTGCTAGTGAACTATGTCCTGTTCAGCCTCTTTCTTCTAATGAAGTGCTTTGCTTTTTGGGTTATTTTATAAATATCTGCCCTTGGTCCACTTCAGAGGATGTATCCTCTGCAGAACTTCATAGTGTAATCCAACATGTGCTAATAAAGAAGTGTATATTTGAAACTCATATTTCTTGATTTACAGGTGTGCAGTCCATCGTGAGTGGTAGTGAAACAAGATCCTGGAAGGATCCAAACAAAGGAAAGAGACTCTGCATTACAACCAAGAACTCCTGTCATTGATGCACATCTTTGGACAGGGAGGAATATTTAAACTTCTTCCCCTGCAAAACCTTTTTTGAACCTCTGATACAAAATTAAATTTAAGAGAGAAATTTTATCAGGGTTTGCCTCTGAAGCCCAGAAATGTCAAAGCAGTATGTGTCACTGTAGACATTCATATTCTACAACAGCTGTCTTGCTGCTGCATGTACTTGTAAGAGAGGTTAACTGTGGTTTTAATTTAGCAGGAGATAATGAAATATTCCCTTTCAAAACTTAGTAATTAATTCTTTACACAATCTGCCCTATGCATTTTGCTGACACATCTGTTTATAAGGCTGGATATCAAATAAGATCAAAGAAGTAATCTAGCAAAAAATAACCTAGGTGTAAAACAGTGATTATCAGCCAGTTTACTTCCCTGATGCAATCTGCCACTCTGACAAGTCTGTTCACAAGGAATGGACGTAGTGGTTTGTGCTTAAAGAAAATTATCAGTGCCACTGATGGATGAAATGCAGGTAGAGCAGCCTTCATTCACTGGCATTAGAAAACAGGAATCTCAGGATTATTTTCTGTTAGAAGATTCCAAGTTCTCCCTGAGCATATACCATTCCACACCACAATGGAACTGTACCTCAGATTCTATTTCCCAGTATTAACCATTTGTATTTACTCTCTCAATAATCTAAAAATCTCTATACAATACTTTAATTTATTTGTAGGGGTTTGTTTGAAAGTACATGCAGTGAATGGAAGAGAGAATATCCACTTGGGAAGGTTTGGAAAGGAATATAATTTCACCACTGTAAGTTACCTCAAAAAGAAAAGTCAGAAGAAGACCGCACTTAAATCACTGCCTTGATGGAAAGGAAACAGCTGATGGAATTCAGACAAAATGAAAACTTCATAATAAAATTTATGACTAAGCAGTCACTGTAAGCTGTGATGATGTGGACAAGTTCATTGCTTGAGTTTCCTCAACTCTCTCCCTTACATAATATTGCTTACATTATTCTAATAAGATAACACCGTTCCTTGGAATTTTCAGGTTTCCCTTTTGCAGTAACTTCCCCAGACCAAAATCTGCTGCTTGACATTCCATCCTCACAAGTGCAACTTCTCAACAACACAGCTACCTTGTAAGTCTGTGGAAGGCAATGTCTATCTTACTCAAACATATATTTCCCCTCTCATTTCCTTTTCAAGAATTTCTGAAACCAAATGAAGGGAAATGAAAATGAGGAGCTATTTATTTGTTTCTGAAATTGTAGTATTTTGGTTGAAAACTTACTGCAGCACTACAGCCTGGGAAGTTGAAAAAGGTATCAGGCCCATGTCTCTGTGGCATCTGATTAAGGACTGATAATAATTTAACTGCATGTCTTGGCTGTGAAAAAAAGAAAATTGCACAAAAGTCAATACAACCATTTTTGTACTCTCTAGGTTACAATGGAAAGTGGACAGTTTTCAAACAACAGAGAAAATTAACTTGAAAACAGTTAGCAAAAATACTTCTTAAACATATGTTCAGTCAATATGAGAAAAAAAATTCAAGTTTATATGTCCCAGGAGACAGTTTTTGTTAACTTCAGGCTCTAATGGAATGACACTTAATGTTTTATCTGATCACAGCTTACCCAGATTCCATTTTCGCCTCGAAGCATGCTGAACAAAAGCTTCAACTCCTTGACAGTGATGCTGTAGCTGGCAAGAACCCCCAACATATCAACTAGGAGATCTTCAAAGGAAAATAAAGTTATTCTGAACTCTGAATTTCATTGCTTTGACACACACAAAAAAAAAGCTGAAAAAATTAATACCTTTTAAAGTAAGTGTATTCACAAATTCTAAAAATCCAACTTACTTGTATTAAATATTTTACAAAGAATTTCATTTTCTCACTGTTTTAGCTTTTTTAGAAAGAAAAACTTATATGTGCAGATTTAAATTTTGTACCCCAGAAAACCAAAAGTATTACATTTAGGGAGCATTAATTCTTCCCATTTCACAACATTCATCACACATTATAAACTTTGCCTTCCTGCTGTATATTTTTGGGATAAGAGTTCCTTCCTTCTTCTGAAGTTAGTATTTTTCAAAAAATTTTTACCTAAGAGATGCTTTACATTAACCTAAACCTAGCATTTTATACTATAATTTGTATCATTCCCACATTTTTGCTACAGTGATAATGCCTCTGATCTTTACTGTAATGAAAGGCCAGAGGAAAATAAAAGAAAAACAAAACCTCCCTCTGGCCCCCGCCAAAAAACCCAAACCAACAAAAACCCCAGAAAACCAATCAACTAAAAACCCAGCAGTCAAACCAAACAATAGCAAAACAACAAAAAAAAAAATAAGGGAGAAAACCCAAAAATCATCATGAGAAAATAATTAAAGAGCACAATAAAAAGAAGTGATCAAAATTGCTAACAAGCTTATGGAATACAGCTTTCATTACAATGTCTCAAAACCCATGAACTTTTACAGCAAGAACATTAAACAGAGTCTTCCTTTCAGAGAGTATCAGGTTTAAAATTACTGGTAGTGCTTGAATTTTTACTTAAAACCCCAGAATTTCATTTTAAGAATTTGTTAGCTTGTTGGATGCTGAACCTTTCTTTATACTCCAGACTTTTTTCTGGAATAAAATGTACTAACAAGAATTACTACTTCCTCTAGCAGGAGGAAAACTAATTTGTCCATCTTCACAGATGAGGAATAAGAATTTAATTCAAATATCAAGCAGAGAAGTACAGAGTTTTCAAAATAAAGAGCTATGACACAACAGAATCCGCATTAACACACTTCCCCAATCTGTTCAACAATTACAGAATTCCCCCGCCCCCCTCCTGTCTCCCTGCTAAAACTTGCAGAAGACATAACTTTCTACATATAAGCTTACATTTTATTTGTAGGACTGCATGTTATCCTTGTTGATTAGTGAAAGGATGACTCTTACAGGTGCTGACAAAGAGTAGTTTTCAGGAGAAACAATTCTTTCCAAAGACATTTCACATTCATATTTTGCTTTTAAACAAGTTTTCTGTTTGCAAATCCATATATAAGTGGTTTTGAGTAAAACCATTAATATTTATTTACCTTTTTCCACTATGAAACTAGCCTCTGATCCTTAACAAGCAAAAGGCTCATTCCTCAAGGTGCGAGGAATGAAATATCATTTAATTTACAGAAGACATTGTAAACCATTTGGTCAGTGAAACTGCATATCAGGAAAGGCAAAAGAAAAGCACTGCAACTTAGCAGACATTTTCACCATAAATTCTGAATGTAGTCCTAATCTTCAACTATAGATATTTTTTTCCTGTTCTCATTTCTTTAATCTTCCCTTTAAAAATAGTGCCACATAGATTTGTGACAGAATTAGGGAAACCAAAATACAGCTAATAAAACTAAACACCTTGTCTTTCATGGTGGTGAATTCTATGACTCAGCTCCCCTAGCACCTGCCCCCTTCACTGTAGTCTCCAGCCTGCAATGTGAAGCTGACAGTGATTTACACATCTTGCACATGATCAGAGACTGGGAACGGTCACACTGAACACTCAGAAAAGGAAATAAGCACAAATGAATACTAATCTTTGGCTGAGAATTTCCCAGTTCTTATTTTGTAGTTTCAGCTTGCTTTCCAGATCAAGAGACTGCAAATTTTGCTTCCTTTACAGAGAAAAAATGTTAGTAGAAGCAAAGTTGTCTGGTGAAAATCAGAACACCATTAAAAAAACATCTTGTTACATAGATGACAAAAGTGCAAATTAATACAGTCAAACACAGAAATGATTGGCAAGTTTTAAAAATCACTGAACATGTGCTGCTTTGTTTCATTGTTATAGCTCTGTACTACCTTATGGCACAGAAAAATTCTTATTTCTACTGAAGATGTGGATAACCTACAGGCATTAGAAATACATATTTATAAGTAATGAATAAAACATTGATGGAGAGAAACAAATGTAAGCTCTCTAATTATGTAACTCTGGGTGAAATAATGACCTGGAAGATTGAAGCCCAGTAGGTATCAAGGAAAGACAAAATAAACAGCATCTGTGGAAGTTGAAGCACTTAAGGCTATTTTAAGGTATTGTAAATTCCTCTAAAGAAGGTTTGTTTCTTGTTTCAATATAAAAAGACTTTAAAAGATCTGTTACATAACTTTATTCATACTTATTAGAAATCTCATAAAAGAGTCAGTCCCATCTGGTTTGTAAATCCTAATAATCCACTTATCTATAAATGGACAAAGGTCAGAAAGCATACTACAACTGGATTTTTTTAATGTCTACTTCTTTTTTTTTAATATTAAATAAGATTACATATATAACTGGAGTCCCTGATCTCATTTCAGAAACAAGATTGTATAAAATAATATTAAGTCCAGAAGGAGAAAACAGGCAGTTTCTCATTTTTAACGCATTTCTAATTTCTATTAATGGCACCTTCTGAATACTTTCATACTAAGCAGTTTTCATATGATCTATAAATTAACCAGAAAACTTGAAGGAATGCTTAATTCAGTCACTTAATATGAAAATACAATATAAAAAGTGCCTTCCTGTCTCTCAAGTAAAAATGCATATATATCAAAGTGAAGGGTCCAGCATTAACTTTAGAAGACATATTAAATTGCATTCGAAAGAAAACTTTAGGAAACTACCCTCATGCCTCCTTAACCTCTTAATACTACATGGCCATGAAATTGTGAATTTTAACCCTTGTTGGTGATGCAAATTAATTTCTACAGGTTGTAAATACAGAATGTGATAATTTTGCAGTTTTTCTTATGGAAGGAGTTGAATGAGAAAAGCTTGTTAACAATCCATTACTGACAGAGCAGTCAAAAGCCAACATCGGTGCTTGAAAACCAGGAATTGTTTCAGTGCTTAAGAATTTGGTCCCAGCAATTTTAGAACAATTACCTACAGCATCACAACAGAACTGTGGGGAAAAAATGGGACTTAGCTGAGACATATCTACTCTCTATGAGTTCAGGCTACCATTCAGACTTCTCAGTAGGGACTACAGACACACTATCCCAAAAAGTCCCTCAGAGCAGATGACCTGCTTCACTACTCATCACCTGGAAACAGAACTGTAAAAAGTGAATCCCTCAAGGAAGATCCTATGCAGCTGTTTAAAAAAAAAGCACCAATCATCTATGAAAATATTTTCTCTTTGTTAAAATGGCTGACCATTCCTTATATTAGTATAACAGATTATCACAGTACAAAGATTACTTTAGACAGGTGATGCTTCTGGAAAGCAAACTGAACCCATTTGGATTGCCATTGAGACTTTCAAAGTGATTAAGCTTTTATTCTTCACCACAGAATCTGTAAAATCGCATAAAGTGAGATATTTAAAGCACTCAGAACCTCATTAATCTGACAGTCTGCATCTAAACAGACAGAAAAGTTCTCCTCATTGCAAAAGTTTGGGTACATGTTTATTTGCTGCTGTCTTACTCTCATAAAATCAGAGAAGAGTGGCTTCAGACTCAGACTGGTCCTGAAAGTGTGCTGTCGGAACATAAAACAGACATTATGCCTGTCTTGTCTATTTAAATCCTATCTAGGTCTAATCAAAATGTTTCACAAAGGAACAAGTGAAATGACCTAAAAACAAACAAGCAAATCCCAGAGAAGTAAATTACAAAAAAAAACCCCAGAAAACCTATACCCTTTACAGATGATAAAAGCCAATTTCAAAATATTGGGCTGACAGAGTATTAGCAACTATTTTGGGAAAAAAGTGGTACTAACTTCCTAGAAGTAAAAATTAACACAGCTCTTGTTCAAAACGTTAAAAATCATTTTAGCACAAAATTTCTTACTTTATTTCCTGGCTTTGGGAAGTTCATAGAAACATTTGAGGCAAAACAGTTCTACAGTCATCTGCTCTCAGTTATGACCTCAACATCTGCACAGCAGCTTAGGGAACACAGATACTGCATCAGTTGTCACTGATTTTGCCTAATACCGAAATAGTTATTACATGACCTTTTTTGTTACTTCTGACTTAATACCAACATTATTACCACCTATAAAAGGGCACTTAGGTGCTTACAGAAATCAAGAGATAAAAGCAAAACGATCAATTTGGGTGCTTCCACGTCTTGTTCAGAAAAAAAATTTAAAAAATCATCTATGTACAGTTATCAGAGAAAAACCCTAGGAAGCAGGATTCTGTTATTTCCCTGCCCATGGTATATAGAAGAATATTCAAATAATTTGAAACACACTGCAAAGCTAAAATGTCATCAGAATTCCAATTTTCAGTTTTGCTTTTAAATGAAATATGTGCTCCCTTCATCCATGTAAGCATACCAAAGAGCAAGCTTACTGAATTTTTTTCTGCAAAAGGTCTCCTTCTGAAGCACTGTGTGACCATTCTCAGAAAAAAGATTAATGAGGTAGAGGATCCATTAGGTTTTTTTTTTCAATTTACTACCCCTGGCTTGTAGTAATATCTGTAAATTCAGAGTGATTTTTCAATTCCCAAATGCTCCTAAAAGCCAGATCCTATGCTCTTGATTTCTGACTTCTACAATTAGCTAGGCAGTTAAAAAAAAAATCTCCCTAATGGAGACATCATTACAGTCTTGTATGTCACATATAGAAGTACCATTTACGGGAACTTAAATTGGACAAATTTTGTTGGTGTTATTACTCATGTAAGAACATTATCTCCATGAGTAAAACCCTGAAAAATTTTAAGATAGAAAAGTTTGTTCTTATCATATAGTGTCTTATACTTAACATGGAGTAAAAGAGTATATTCACCCTTACACTATTCTGACATACTTACACATACTGTAAAGCAAAACGTATTTGGTGAAAACCATCATTTGTGAATCTATTGGTCTGTTATTCTTCAGTCTGAATTTCACAGTACAGTATGTAGCACAACAGTTATGAGTTTAGCATTTACCAATACATTTCTAATAAATGAGACGTTGATTATGACTTGCTTTCAAAAACAGAATGTAGCTTTTCCAAATATTTAATATTAAAAACTCATTTATACTAAAAAGAAAAAAAAAAAAAGCCAAGGACAAAATCATTCCTTGGTAATCCAGTTTTCATACGTCTGTTATCATCTTCTTGCTTCTCATCTGAAATCCTTGCTAGTTTACTGTTCCACAAAACCTGTATACATGTCAGGAATCAGATCATCTACTAAAATATTAGAATTATGGAAGGTAAACCTCTGAAATCTTTCAAAAATGCCTTACAATATAAGTATCCTACCATCGGTTACAAACTATATAAAAATCAAGAGCTACTTTCACACTGTGTTGAAAGAAACTGCCTTTTTTTCTCCTCAGGGAAAACAGAAAGCAATCATAAGTATCTCTTAATGTGCCATATTTAAATGTGATGAGCAAACCTGTTCTTTATCCAAGTAATCAGGATTATAATCTGTACCCTGTTACTGAGAGGATGTAGTGTGGAATATCATAAACTCCTTCAAACATACTATGAAAACCTTAACTGGGCAATCATAACTTACTTTCAGTAAACAAACAAAGCATGCTATCTTTTATATGCTGCAAAAAGTTATAGGATGTTAAAACACACAAGTATAAAAAATGAGAATATATTATAGGGATCACAGGTATACATTATGGAATGATTGTTTAACATAATCCACATGTCCAGCATTCAAACCTATAAATAATATCTGTTATGCTGTCAGATGAGGTTATGTTTAAAATGGATCTAGCAATTCTGATATCATAATTAAAAATGACCAATGTATTTAAAAACTAAAATATTGCCTTGTAGTTAAAAAGTCTAACATACTGTTTTTAATTATGTTAAAAATTTATTTTTTTATCAGTAAGATAACAATATCTTCTCAGATGAATTAACAACCAGTTATTTTACACAATGTATCTACATAGATTTCAAACTAAACATATTTTTGTCATTTTCCTGAAAAAAATAAAGAAGTGCTTCTGACTCAATACCAGCACTAACCTAACGAAAACATCACTTTAAGTAAAAACCAAAACATGCCACACCCTTCCATAATCACAAAACATGGACAGCTCAAGAATGCATTAATTATTTTATCAGTTGGCAATTTATACCTGCAATCATGTCGTCCACAGTACTCATCTTCAGCAGTACCTGTTCAATTAAGCCAACTTCCGTGCTAGTCTGTAAATTACGGACACTTTTACGTAGAATTGCAGTGAACATACTCCAGATTTCTGCTTGGCATGTTACATCACAGTGCTCCAAAAGCTCTGACATGCATGTAATGCTCTCTGCATCCTGGATTATAAAGTTCATCTCTAGATCAAATTCGCCACCAACCAGCTAAAAAAGAAAACAAGAATAGCATTACAATGTGAAATCCACAGTTTAGTGTCTCTCGTACCTTCATTGTGACCAATACAGAATATGTCTTGCATGATTAGAGAAGTAATTTTGATAAGAGAAACTCACACCTATGCTCTGTAAGAGTGAATTAACAATCATGCTATGCAAAACAAAGCTTGTAAAAAATATACACACTAATATCATAAAACACTACCTTCAGTTTTGTCACAGTGCTGAATACAGCATCTCAGTAAAATAAAATCAAAATATATTTGAAGTACTTCTTCCTATGAAGTAATTTAAATGGTAGCCTGGCCCAACAGAGGTAATGCAGAACCTGAAAAGCTCATGAAGCAATTGAGGCTTTTCCACCATTCACTGAAATTTGCCTACTCAAAAATGAAAAGACACTAAGACTAACTTAGCTTTTTCTCCTGATAAAAGCCAACATTTGACCTTAGTTATGTGTTCAGAAGACCTTGCTGCCTTTTCCATTGTCCCACCCAAACAGTCATGCAGCCATGCCCAGAAAAAGAATCAGTGATCTGCTCTAGACCAACACAGACATAGAAAACTTACATTACTATACCACAGATCAGCTCATTGTGTGGTCAAGGAAACTTACTGCTGGTGCAAGGGAGAGACTGCACCAGGAGAGGAACAAGCACTCAGATGAGAAGTGAGTTTACAGTAGTACTGATGAAATGATGGCTGACTCCTGTCTGTCCTGGTACTGGCAAAACACTATCCAAAGTCCTGAGCTCCAATTAAATAGCACAACTACCAGGCATGAAATCGGAGGGAGGGAAAAGCAAACCAGCAAAAGAAGGTACAGTCAAGACCACATATATCTTCAGGAATGGAATTCAACAATTTCGTTCAGTCACTTGTGTAACTTAAAAAAGCTGAACTCAAGACAACCTACTGAATGGAATATGAAATTTAGTTTAAAAAAAAATCCCCTTTTTATGGTATAAACATCCTTCAATTCTGAAGGAAACACAGCCTGACTCTCATGCATCCTACTTTATCCTAGTAACTTCAAAGAATTTTGAAAGCATCAACGTGAAATTTCATAGAGTCATGGAATCACAGAATGGCTTGGGTTGGAAAGGACGTTAAAGATCATCTAGTTCCAACCCCACTGCCATGGACAGGAACCTTCCACTTGACCAGGTTACTCCGAGTCCCATCCAGCCTTGGTCAATCTCTCTGGGCAACCTGTTCCAGTGCTCCTCCACTCTCACAGTAAAGAACTTCCTCCTAATATCTAATTTAGACCTTCCCTCCTTCAGTTTAGGGCCTTCCCCACTTCAACCTATCAGTACATCCTTGTAAAAACTGCCTGTCCAGCTCCCTTTTAGGCCCCCTTTAGGTACTGGAAGGTGCTATAAGGTCTCCCTGGAGTCTTCAGGCTGAACAAACCCAACTCTCTCAGCCTGTCAGTAACACTAATTTCAGAAACTGTAAATATATTACACAAAATAATGGAATAAATTAATATTAAAATAATTCTAAGACTTTCTGTTCTATTTATTTCATAGAGTTACATAATTAAAATTTCAATAACATGTTTTAAAGATATTCAAAGAATTATCTCTTATAAGTGCATCATTTCAACAGTCATTTTTAATAGAAGGCAATTCTGTGGCCTATTTAAAAGCAGTTGGTATTGCCTTCAAATTAAACTCTGAAAAATAAGCAAGTTGAAATACTATGCAAACTTTTTTCAATGGCTAAACCTATCCAAATATTCAAAGACTTCTTTCATACCCAATTTTCAGACAATTAATACAAGTAAGCAAGGACAATCTTTGGTTTCCACCCTAATTCATACTTTTCCTTCACTTTCAAATTACTTTTTCCTCTATCAATTAATTGCTAATAAACAATTTGTAATTTTGTAACATAAAAGCTTCTAATATGCTAAATATATAAACTGACTACCTCCTTAGTTCTCCTGAGATATTTAATTACATTCAAATAGAACTATTATCCTAATTATAATTAGTACTTTAATTTAAAACTTGTGACTGCATATCATATATTTGCATATTTGGTAAACACATAATGTGTACCAAAGGAAGGCAAAAAAATTTCAAGATTAGAAGCACAGTATTTCTACTGTCATTTTTCAGAATCATGAAATAGTTTTATAGAGTTTTTACTCTCTTTTCAAGAAACCCAGGTGTAGTTTCTGTTTCTGAAAACAGCAGCAGCTTGCACATACTTCATCAGCAATCTTGGCTGTTATGTTCTCAGATATCTCTTCACCAGGATAAGCGTCTCTGAGATTATGTTAAAAACACACAGAAGTAAAACAGCCCCTCGCAGAAGTCATTCAATTGAAGTGTCTTAGATGCTTATCCCAAGATGAAATTAAACAACTCCTGGAAGTATCTACTTTTTCCATCTCCTTTAGTGGAGGATGTCTAGGATGAAAAATTGTATCTGTGGAGTCTTCATCACTGGATACATTCAAAAGCCATGTGGTCACAGATCTGAACAACCAGCCTTAGCTGGCCTGGCTTTTGCAGGGGGGTTGGATCAGAGAACTTCCAGACTTCTGTTTCAACTTCAAAAATTCTGTGATAATATTTAGATATACTACCTTCAGACTAGATATGCTACTTATTTAGGTGAGATGAATCCCACCATTTGGTTTTGGTAAGATTGACTTAAAAACAAGGAAAAATCTAGTAATGCCTCAGTTGGAATGAAGAGGTGCAATACAGACTGATCCCCTTTCCTCAAACACTATTCATTGTAAAATTCTAGTTAATTTAAATTAATAAACTAATACAGAATGAGTAAAACAGATGGAAATAATTCACAAAAGACTAAAATAATTCAAACTGTATTTGCTTTCTAATGTAAATCAATATACTAATATGTAACATTTAAGAGACTGAAATGAAGCTCCTGTGTCAGTCTGAAGTGACAGGATATTTCTATACTATTAAAACCAAGATGTCTCACTCTAGAAAACATCTCAGAAAATCTGCATCAAAAAATACACTGAATGCTAATAAAATTGGTTTTATGGAGAATCTTCTACTGGGCTACAGACTATCCAGGAGGTGCTACAATTATTTTACTTGTACAACTGGCAACAAGAAATGTATAGCCCATCAGGGTGACTGCTTATTTCACCAAAGAAAACATAAAAATATTCCTATTTGCCCTTAACTTCAGTTTATTTCAGACAGTAAAAATTATCATAATTATCATTAAAATCAACTTCCTTAATAAAGGAAACAAATTAATGAACTAATTGACAATGATAGCAAAAATTAAGAAGGCAGGGGGAAGTGACTTCTTTAAAGTAGTCATCCTAAATTCATCATGAATTAAAAATATTAATAGTCTTGATAAAAAGAAGTCTAAGATGACAAGGAAAAGCTAAACAAAAGTGAAGTGAGTATACAGAAATAAATGAACATGGTTAATTTGTGTTCAAGCAATAAAGCAGGCACCTCTGCTTTACAATGTGCACAATCAAATGGAATTCAGCCAATAAAAGTAGATCATTTACTACAAAAAAAAAATCCTCTAACAACATTTCTGCACCTGGACTTCCCGAGGAAGACAGTAGGTAAAGAGGAATAACTAGTCCCCACAACAGGGGGAGGTAACTGGCGAGAACCACAGCGACAATGAGCTGTTAACGTGCTGACACTAATGAAAGGACAAACTTTGCCAAAGAGCCAGAAATCATTAAATGCAGTTAAAAAACACCAGCTACTGAGAGCTGCAAAGATTTTTCTGATATCAACTGTCCAGGCAACAATGCCTAAAAATTCAAAATCAGTAAATGCAAAGTAATACCACATTATTATAGTTTTCCTCATGTGTACAAGACGACAGGCTCCAAAGCCTGATATTATCATCCAGAAAAGAGATCTTGGAGCCCCTGAGGGTTCTGCTTCAAAGAACTCTGCCATATTAAAAACTGCATAAAAGCAACTAAATATCCATAATGAATTTGCAACTTTCTAAGTTGGGTAAAACTGTGGATGCAACACCACATACCAAAAAGTTAAATCATACTTCCATAAAGTAACTTATTTTTAATATAGCATGTGGAAGACTTCTGTAATAAGACAAATTTTAGCTGGAGTACAACATGAACACTGTGATAGAAATCCTTACAGAAGCCAGTATACTACACCATAAATCAGTGCTCTTGTATCATACATCTCAAATACAATCTTTTTTTATGTCAAACACCAAGTCTTTGCATTCTTCAGGGGAATATTTAATATTCAGTAAAGACCATGCTTTCACTGTGATTAAGTATCTTGAAGTATTGCTTGTACTTTGTCATATTTTGCATCTTTCACAGCACAGCTGTAAGAAATGAAGTGCCAGCCTAAAGTTCAGATCATGGTTCCAGGTTTTTGACTGTGGTGAACAAATAATTCTTCCCAAAGTGGTACTGAATTGCCAATAATGAGCAAGTTAGACTATACTCCCCACACTGAGATTGTTTATAACAACAGGCTGACACTCCTTGCAAATTGCTCCAAGAACCTACCTTAATCTACACCACCATGCTCAAATGCAGCTGCTTTACTCAGAATCTCTATTTTTCTCAATATTGCAACCATTCCTCAGTAAGTTTCTGCAATTCATCATGCTATGTAATACAAGTGTTTCTTCCTAAGTTGCCACATCTCTGCAGAACTTAGGCAGGTCTTTTATGCCCTTTTGATCTTGAACAGAGAAGAAATACTGCCCCAAACATGAGAAGTTGTCTACATATCTCAGATAGTATATTCATACCAGTTCTTGAAATGCAATAAAATACGTGCTGCTGAACATTTAGAATTAAATTGTTGACTTTTGAAAACTGGAATTTTTTTGTATCAGATTCTTTAAAGCAAGTTTGGAAGAACAGAATGAAATTAACAGAGAATAGAATATTTCAGTTGGAAGGGACCTAGAAGAATCACCTAGTCCAAGTGTCTGACCACTCTGGGACTGTCTGAAAGTTCAAGCATGTTGATAATATCATTATCTAAATGCCTCTTAAACACTGACAGGCTTGGGGCAGCAAACACCTTTTAAGAAAGCCCGTTCCAGTGTTTGACCACCTTCTTCACAAAGAAATGCTTCCTAACAACCAAATTAAATTTCCCTTGATGCAGCTTTGAACAACTCCCATGCATCCTTGCACTGGATACCACAGAGAAGAGCTCAAAACTTCCCTCTCCATTTTCCTTCCTCAGGAAGCTGTAGACAGCAACGATTAAAGAAAGTATATTAGAACTATATAAACCAAAGTCTTCAAGCATTTAAATCTCTAAATTTGCAGAGAGATTAATTGCTGTCAAAGAAGCATTTTCTAGCTTCCTTCAAGTTTGAGTCCTATTTGCATTTATTTAAACAAAAAAATCAAGAATATGAATTCCAATACTAGACAGACAGTGCCACTGAAAAATTCAAGTATCATAATAGTATAATTACTACAGCCCTAACCACATCCAGGCCCAATCTGCACGAAATCACTCCTACATTCTCTCTCCTAATTAACTACTGTCACATTTGCTCTGGTTTTCCTAAAGGCAAAAATAAATGAGGGCATATCACAGTCAACATGACAGCAATCCTCATCTGTTTTGGACTGAAGCATTTTAGGTTCAAATATATACACGTACAACCAGATTTAGAGAGCCTTTTCTTGTAGCTATATAGGAGGTAAACAGTTTGGAAACAAAGCTATTATTTCTCTTCCTCTCCCTGATGCCCTTCTGCCTTTTTAGGCGTTGCAAAACAGCTGACTTCACATTTGACACACGTTTCCACAGGAAAGGAGGTGAGAATAACCTACTGGAATAGGATTGAAAATCTCTTAAAATCCCAAATCAATTAGTTGCTTTGAAGAGGAAAATTAGTAAACATTTAACTCTTGATAACTAAAGCCATCATATAACATTGAAGAGCAATTCTTGTCAAAACTGGAACATCTTTTCTACAAAACAACTCTGAACTGATTTCATAATCACCAGTGAGAATTCAAAATATGTGAAATCAGACAGCTACTGTTTCTTTTATAAAGACAGGGCAACAGTATAAGTATTAAAACGCAGTTGTCAGACAAAAGTGGTAGGGGACCCAGGCAGGAAAAAAACAAGTTACTATTTTCTGGTCATTAACTAAACCATTAAATTTCTAAACAATTAATTCAGATTGTTACGAAGATTCTTCTTCAACTGTATGAAAGAAGATTTCTTTAGGCAAAAGCATTTAGAATGCTAAATGGAATAAATTAAACTGTTCAGTGACAGAAATGTGTGCTGATCATATGCACTTGTTAACCTAAATATATCAATAGAACTACAGAGAAAATCACAGCCAAAAAAACCTTAAGAAGATATGTTTCATAACTGGTACACATTTTTATTTATTTTTAAATGGTAAATTTAAATTGGTGAATGGTAGTCCTTAGAGATTTGAATTACAGCTATGTGTAGCTGGGCTAATTTTCACAATTCTCTTTACCATCATTGGAAAGTAAAAGAGGCTTCAGGGAAGTGATTCATCTCAGTGGTTTTAGATGCAACATCAGAAAGAAATAAATCTTTTTCAGGGAATGTAGTACTTTTTACTGACTATAAAAGGACAATGAGTTCAGACAGGCACATCTAAAGTTATGTCAGATAAATCTTAACCAATGTGCTCACAATATGGTTTATAACCAAATGACAGCACTAAAAAGACTGATTCTCATGTGAATCATTACAACAGGATGTAATTCTGCACATTAACATATTCCTTTTAAACGAGCCTTCCTTCATTTTAACTTCAAAAACATTTTTACTCTGAATAGTATATTGCACATACTCAGCAGTTTGTCATTAAGGGAATGGTACCTAGTAAGTGTATTGACGATTTTAAAGTAATCTGAGAAATGAATTCAAGTGGTTTTTATATTTGCTGAGACAATACGAATGAGGTAACGTGGTCAGCATCTAGCACTTCCAAGAATGTGCTTCTTATCACACAAGCTTAAAAATATCTCGGTGATTTACTTTTATTTTCCTACATTTTCCTTTGAGGAAGGAGGACACTCCTGCAGGCAGATCAACTCCAGTGGTAGATCAACTGCACATATGTATGATTTACTGAGACAAGTATCAATTACACTTGGACAGACCACAAGGCTGTATAACCTAGAGTTTGACTTAATAGTTTGCTAGGAGAAAATTACAACTCCTTCTCTCCCCTGCTCTCTTAAAGACATACTTGACAATGTCAGACCTTTTCTAAGTATTGTGGAGGCTTAAAGAGCAAAAAGAAAAAAAACCACCTCAAACCACAAACCAAACAAAAAAACCCACTAAAATGGGCTATTTGGCACAAATTTCTTAAGCTGTTCTTTACCTAACTGTAAAAAACACTATTTTGGTGTAGGACAGAAATTAGTCTGATAAAGTTCAAATACCTGCCTTCATAAAAGCTTCTTTAGCACAAGACTCAGATTCCTTGAAATAAAAAGTCCTACCTTAGAGGGATGCAAAAAAGAGATGTTTAAAGTGTGACACACAACAAATCTTACCCACTTAGAAGAATTTGTAAAGTAATCCAACCGCTTCTGACAGAAATGGAGACTGATAAAAGAATTTTACATTAAAGTACCTAATCCGAAACACAAACCAGAGGTCCTCCTCCTGGTCTATTGTTCCTGCGTCACTAGAAGGAGACACTCTTCCTATTTATTATCTCCATCTCCACCAAATCATTTTTGGCCAGAGGAGAACATGAGCTTTTAGTTCAAGATGTTGAACCTGAAGAATTAAAGACTAAGAAACAAAACTTGCAAGTTTATTTTCAGTGAAGTAAAATTAAAACCATTCTCAAACTTGGAAATAATTTGTTTTCAGTTTTTCTCGTTCAGTTTCTCCTATAAATTACTTCTGATTGTGACTTAATCACAAAAGAGATCAGCCAGTTAGATAAAATACTTTCTGACCTCAAAAAAGGGAACAGTTACTGACAATTTATTTTAATAAATGAAACCAAGCAGCTTAGGTTTGCCACATGTCTGAAAGCAAAATTTCAAAACAGATTTTTATGGACTATAAAGAAGTTGATAAATGAGCACAACTTAAAGAGCATGAAAAATAGTATTACTAAACAGATATTACTGGTTCATTTTGCTTTTAATACTTCATACATTCTTGCCTGTCTACTCTCACTTTCAAAAATAACTTCAAGATCAAGGTACAGATGCAAGTACATTATAAGTTCATGCTTCTAATTTCCTAGTTTCAATAACCAGGTATATTTTAAAACAAATAGTTACTGTGGTGTTTTGGAATTGTGCATTTTTGTTGTTGTTGTTGTTGTTTTTGCTTTAAAGTATTTTCTTTGTTTCCAAGCCAGAAAAGAAGCAAAAGAAATTGAAATAACTGAGAGTTACCAAAGTCACAAACGAAATGTACTCTGAAAAAATAAATGTTTTTTGCAGCTACTTTTGTAGCCTCTTCTACTAATAAGATTACACACTTGTACTGCTGAAACTTGCACAGCCAAATCTAATAGGTCAGCAGCATTCCTTAGTTATTTTTAAAGAGTCACAAACTACATGGAGCTTTTTGGTTTTTTTTCTTTTTTAGGTAATTTGAATGATATTTTATGTCTGTAAAGCAAACCTTGCAGGAGTTTAACAGTTATCAGAGAGCATCACCAAAAAATTGAAACTCTAAGAATCATTAAATTTTCAACAATTACACATTGATTTAAATCTAATTTGTATTGCACAGCAAACAATGTCACACAACATGTTTGTGCAAACAGCAATATCTGTTTTTAAAAGAAAACAACTGAAAAATCCCTCAATGCACACACACCTGTTTTCCAAACTCCACATACAGGAGCAAACAGAATGTATTTGCAATAAATACTAATAGACAATTTTAGTCAACAGAAGTTGCCAGTAACTCAGAACAACTGGTGTTTTTTAAATTTTGTTTGTTTTATTCATTTGTTATTATTCAAACATACTTGTCAAAGCAATTTTTATTTGTATGTTAACTCACAGATGCATTCTGTGACTAGAATAAATTGCAACAATACAGTTAATGGAATTTTACTCTTGGAAAATGATGGGGTTTATTTCAGAATAGTCTGTGGGATTGTTCCCAGGTACATCAAGGACACATAACAATTCAAGAAGAAAAAAATGACAAAGGATGTTGATCGTGAGGATTATGGTGTGTGTGGTACCTACACACTTTGGCTAAGATCACAAAAATAGTGACATACCATCAGGACAAAGGCCACTAGCCCCATGTACTAGCCCACTATCTTCTTCTCAGCAGCCATCATAAACGGACACTTAGTCTGTAAACTGAAACGAGTACCCTGCAGGCTCTCTTATTGTCCTCTTCTTTCCCATGAGGTACAAGCAGGAAGACAAAGTGGTTGCTCTCTGAGGGTGTTTTTCCTCACTATTCAGAAGCTCTCTTACATGTCACTTACCTTGCTAAATACCACTTGCCATAAACCCAGATTGCTTTTTTTATACCACTGCACTGTTGTTTGGTAAGAAAAGGAATTACTGATATTTCTCTATTAAGATTAAGCTATTACCTACTTTAATTTCTAAAATTAAATAATTCATTTTTAAACAATCCCATTCTGTTGTCCATCTCTCTCTTAAGTTCTGGTTTTCTTTAGGGTCTTTCACTGCTTTCATCTTGAAATGTTTCATTTCCCTCTTGTCACAAAACACTGTACAACTCTTGAAAGCCCAGAAACTATAAATCATGGCTATGCCATATTTAAAACCAAAACAATTCTAATGAATTTAGTTATGACAGTGCCATTTTCCAGCTGATACCTATAGGTGTACATTAATGATTAATGGCAGATTGATAGCCCAAGCAAACCACAATGCCAGGTATAAATGATCTCAAACATTGAAGTGAGATGTGCACAGTACTGGTCTTACCCTCAGCTTCATTTTGTTGAAAAGCAGGAGCTTAATGGGAAGAACAGTGCCCTTAATTCTCAACATCCTGCTGCTTGCTTACATCAATAATTTTGAGATATGTAGTAACATTTTTGGTTGGTATCAACAGTTTGAGACTTTCCAGTGGCAATGTTCTTCACCAGCTAGAGAAGCTCTACATTCAATTTCAACATGCTCATTTTCATCAATCTTTCATTTTTAAATAACTGCTTACCATGCAGTCCTCTTCCCCAAGAAGTTAACATGGGAGAAAATAACCCGGTCTTTGGCACAGTGAAAAGCCCTCACTATTTCTGAACAGTGACTCTTTAGTGACTCTCTAGTGACTATAGAACTAATATTGGACATGTGATACAGTTCCCTTTAATTCTCTGCATGTGACATAACTAGGTAAAAGCCAACAGGAAATGAGGAAGTGCCAAGCAGAATTGTCCCTGTTAAAAAGATATATAGATTGCAGGAAACACTAACAAAACAATATCTATTATAGAGTTAAAACTTATCAATGGAGCTTAAGCAAAGGCTTCCTCTAGAATCTACCTAATTCTTATTAAGACTGAAATACCTATTGACTATATTTTATAAATAAGCACAATCAAATGTATAAACCAGCATGATTTTACCTCAAAACTTATTTTGTTCCCTTGATAAGTGCATTTTCCCATATAAATTTTAATTTATAGCTAGCAAAACCCTTCTAAATCTAATTAGTTTTTGCCAAACCCGATAATTTCTTACGAAATACCATAATTTGCAAAAGCACAATGTTGCCTATTAAGTGAAAAAATGCAGAACACATATACATTAATTTAAGGTGTCAGGGCTGGAAAAATCAATAGCCAGACTCCTTAACAATGGCTATGTAACTCCTGTTGCTTTTCAGTTTTGGCAACTTGTTAAATTTTCAAGCAAAGACAGTCCATACATTCTTTAAGGTTCTGTGTTTCTTTAAGAAAATCAAGACAAGTTATACTATTTGTTATACTTTTCTTGTCCTCAAAAGTGCATAAGATAAAGGACAGGAATTGTGCTTTAAAAACTCTTAAAACTTTTCTAATCCAATTTATTCTTTTCAAGTCCTTACAAGAAGAAGCTCCCCTTGGTTATAAGAGCAATTTCTGATACCAAGTTTCTTAAGGTTAGGATTTTTTAACCAGATTTGTCAGTATTTCTCCCCTTTGCTTCTCTAAATAACTCTCAAATAGTGTAAGAAAACTGTTCTAGTTTGTGACTGGACTCACACAGGCTTTTAGCTGTCATTAATGATTTAAGATCTTTTTTGTGCCATGATAAAACCCAAAACCTCAGTTGCTAAAGGAGGCACCACACAGACCATAATTAATTGTTTTACAAACCTTTAAGTGCATCCTAATTGCCTTCCCCCAAGCTTCTTCTTAATTTATTATGCAGTTCTTCACCCAATAAAATCTGTTCTTTAACTTATAGATGATAACACAGTTGAGAACAAAGGCCAGAATTACACAGTAATACAGGAGATGCAACTCTAATCACAAAATTATTTTAGAGGAGGAAACTGAAAGGCAGATAAATAAGTGTAAGAAACAATTTATTAGTGGTCAGTTTCCATTATGTAAGAAGCTTATTGGATCTTCATTACACAAAGTATCTCAGCATTTGAAACTCAGCGACAAGAAGCCAAGTATCTACAAAAAGTGTAAGGGTATAGGATGGGCATATACTGAATTTTCTCCATTACAGCATCCCAGCCTCCCATTACTTGTGACACAGGAATCTCTTGCTCCAGAAATAACATCTTTGTTTCAATAAGCCAATAGATTTTCTTCAATAATTTCTCTGATTAGTTTCTGAACTCTCAAATTTTTGGAGCCTTCACAGCCCATAGTAAGGAGTCCCACATTTTCCTCATGATTTGTGTAAAAATGTCTTGCTATACACCTATTTAATTTCAGCCCCCTGCTACTTGCATTTTGAAAAGCAGAAATCAGGTGTTTTCTATCACATTATTCCCTTTATTCACTTATATTTCAAATACACTTGGTCATCTCTTTTCCAAGATGAACAATCATACTTTGTTAAATGACTCCTCATCTGAAATCTATATTTAATCGCATTTCTTACCCTTCATATTTTTTGCTAGTCCTAATATATTCTTTTGAGACTGGAAATCACCAGAACTTCATACAACATTCAAAATACAGACATATTATTAATTTACAGAGTTTCATAAAAATTACTCTTGTATTGCTCATTTTTCCTTATTACTGCTTCCTTATATTTAATTTGCTTTCCTGACTGCTACTAAGAACCAAAACAGTTTCCACAAAGCTAACATCACTGTGAGGCCATTTATAATAATGTTTGTGAGAGTGCACAGTTAATACAGGGTAGCAGATAGGAAATGAAGTTAGAACTTCTATTACTCCCTATGAGATAAGGAGAAAATAGACTTCTGAAAAAACTTCTTATAACATACACAACATAAATGCAGTAACATAAGCACCATACTTCTCTGTAAACAACACCAAACCCTTCCCATTCATGATTCCCATCATAAGATAAATTTATACAGAATTGCTAAACCAAATTTCAAATGAAAGGATAGTTCTACTAATAAAGAACTAGGATAATAAACTCTCTCCTTCCTCTCATCAGTACATTATCTCTTAGCTGGTTCACTGAAAAAAAAAAGTCAACCAAGAGAAGTGCTTACAAAAGATATGGTGAAGAGGCAACAATATTTTTTCAGCAAAATACTCCATCACTCCTTAACATTTCTTCCATGTTTTGATACTATTCCTATTCATCATTCACTCAACTAATGAAGCTTGGAGGGAACACTTAAGGATACACTTTTATCTTCTCTCAAAGTGTCAGATTTTGAAAACAATATCACTGTGGTCTGAGTTTCAAACACTCCATCTGCAAATCTAATTACAGAGCTCCATCTGTACTAAGCATTCTTTTCAAGGCATTGTGTAACTGAGTAAAACTGAAAACACGTATCATTTGATTTGATTACAAGACAACTACAGATGAAGTGTCAATAATTACAGGGGTAGATCTTAAATAGTGGAGGAAATTCAACTATTCTTAATTACATTAAAAGAGAAATACATACTCTACTTGGTTAAAATTCCTCAAAAATTGCCAAAGTACAAAAAATTTGATGGTAATTTTTTTCTCAGTACATAAATAAGATTTTCCTCTAATCATCAGAAGCAAATTATCAACTTACTAGTAAGAAGAATTAAAAAAAATAGAAGGAGGGGTCTGTAATAAAAGAGGGTTTTAATGGTATTAGAAAACATTCTCAATCACAGTCCTTCTATGTAGCCATGTTTTATTAACAAAGACTTTGGTTCTAAAATAATCAGTTGTCATTTGAAGTAATTATGTTTGGTGATGCCTAACATATTC